>JAXIVJ010009155.1:5000-52267 GCA_036785665.1 Chirona hameri
AATGCCTCCTGGTTAAATCGAATCGGATCTGAGTCGCTCTTTTGCGTGATTTACACATAACGGCTTTGTATATATATAATATATATATATTATACGGCCTTGTGCTGTGCGGCTGTGCAGGGTATGTCGCGTTGGGAGTAGTTTTGACGTGATTTACACATAACGGCTGTGCAGTGTATATCGCATTTGAGTAGTTTTTACGTGATTTACACATAATGGATGTTCGGTGTATTGGTTGCGTTGTGAGTAGTTTTGACGTGATTCACACAACAGCTGTGCAGTGTATGTCACGTTAGTAGTTTTGACGTGATTACACATTGGCTGTGCAGTGTATGTTACGTTGTGAGTAGCTTTGATGTGATTTACACACAACGGCTGTTCAGTGTATGTTACGGTTGTAAATGTTACATTAAAATAGTGGCTATTGTGCATGCGCTGTTGTGACGTCGTCTCGCTGATGCATGCGCTGTTGTGACGTCATGTCCTCGCTGAAGCGTCTCAATTTGGATCTGCCCTAGGATTGGCGTGATTTATGCTAGTTTGCGTGCAAGTTTAAATTGACTCAGACCTACCTCAAGATTGGACATTATATATGCAAGCAGGGAAGCCATGTGTAAGTCTACTCAGATCTGACGGGATTTTATTGGCAACAAGGGTGGAGTAATCTACTCCGATCTGACATGATTTTATCGCCAACAGGCGTGGAGTAAATCTACTCGGATTTGATGTGATTTACACATTAGGACTGCCCTGAGTAATTGTACCTTTAACAGGATACACACACCGCCAAACATTATAATAATAACTTAAGCCACGATTGAGCATTGGAGCGTGTAGAACAAGGCTCCTATTGTACAGCAATAGTGCATAATAGGTATGGGCCTGAGCTATGCAATCAATAACAATAACAGGAATGTGTTGACACTATATAGCTGCTTAAATCTTAATGAATCTATTTTATTTGTCTAATCATACATTTTGCCACTTGTATTGTATATATATTTTTATTTTTATTAAGCAGATCACCAACAGGGTCGCCCCCAATGACAGGTGAAGTCACATAGTAAAACCGATAACACGATCACTCTGTACATCAAAACATTAGTAAGATATAAATAGTGTAAACAATACAAAGTGAACTGATAAATGATGCAAGATAAAAACAGTGACTGTAAAGATGAGTTACAGAGATGCTATATAAGTGATGACATGTTTTCTAAAAGTGTTAGAATGATCTACAAGAAAATCCACCCCTGGGACACTGTTTAAAAAAGAGTTGACTAGCCTAGGTACCCTGCAGAGTAGACTGCCCTTCACAGTGTTAACGTGGGAGCAGATCTCTTGTAACAGCTTGTAGGAGTGGATTGTAAAATGAGTGTTGATCTCTAAAGCTTTAAGAGTTGAGGGCAAGAGGTTGTTATTAAAATGTGGCTTAATGAAGCATTTCTAGTTCCATAATGATGATGAGGTCAAACAAGTCACATAGTGCAACATCAATTTAGAGATCCATCTTGATTGTACACCCCTTCCTCATTGCCCTTCAAACTTTTTATTATTATTTTGTCCTTGTAATGAACTGTTTACTTTTCATACACTTGCCGGTAATAGTTCAGTATTTCACCTCCCCAGTTAACTCTATTCCCTGCGGGGGCAGATTCTGCCCCCTGGTAGTTTTTAACTTGCCGCTTCTAAACCGTTAGGCCTAGCGTCCTGAAACTTTGTGTGACTTTTCCCAAAATTGAATGGTGTGTGTTGTCAAAATTTTGAAAAATCGGTTCAGCAGAGGCGGTTCCAGGCTCCTGTTTTGTGGAGGGTGTTACGAATGCAGTTTTGCGGCGCATACTTTCTTCGTGGTTTGCAGTGCAATAAATGTGTCAGAAACAATTTCAATGCAATATGCATCATAGATACTGGGATTGTACATATTTGTGGGGCAGAGGTGCACTCAGGATACAAAAATGGGAGGCGATACCCACCCTCAAATTATGTCCAACTTTAAATTAGTAAGATGATAACAGCGTTATGCGCATGATGCCCCATGGTTTTTTCCTGGATCCGTCTATGCGCAATATATACATTTAACAAATTACAGCATATAATGCCCACATGTGACGTTCACGTCGTCCAAAACAATCACAAACAGCACATATTTTTCCCCAGAAAATCCCTCCCCCCATTTTACATTCCCTGAATACGCCTATTATTTTTATTTTGTCTTTTGATATATTTAAGATCAGTACATTTGAAGCTCAAAAACGTTTGGTGCATGACAATCGGTCGAGCCACATGGCCGCAATGACCTTTAAAAAAAAATCGGATTGTTTGCCCCCTGGCCCTCCATTTTTTGCACAAAACAAAAATTTCGGGGTCCAAAAAGAGAGATCTTGTCATGACGCATCGAATGGCGTTTTCCCCATCGAAATCGACCGAGCGGTTCTCAAGATCTCTGGGGGGGGGGGGGGTAGAATCTGCCCCCGCAGGTTAAAGGAAATAATGACCTTTTGATTTTGTTAGCAACAATTTCTTAGGCTACCGCTATGGTTTTAAAATTATTTTATTTAAATTTAAGAATTAAATAAAATTATTCCCAAATTCGAAGTTGTAAGTTTGGGAAAAATACAAAACAAGTACCTTGTGTACTTCATGAAGGTCATTGACAAATTCGCCCTTCCCTACCATTGTTTACATCGATTGCGGCATTTTTGGAGGCTCTGTGACATTTCCGATCAAACTGAGCGCTGCTCGGACACACGCTACTAGCGCTTTCGTTCTCCATGGCAACCAGGCGTCAGCCAATCAAAAGCCAGAAAGGGAATACGTTCTGGCTTTTCATTGGCTCACGCCTGGTTGCCATGGAGAACGAAAGCGCTACTAGCAACAACTCGCCACAATGGTTAAGTGCGCCGAGAAGCATGACAATGCTTTGTAAACAAATCGCCGACGCTAAATAGGTCGCCGTCGATGTGCATCGATGAGCTTCCGATTTAATTGCCAGTTTTGTGTTATTGTTTGTTAGTTTTTTGGGGATAAATTATTATTTTTCATGATAATATAAAGCATAGTGTTATATACAGCCACAGACAAATTATACAATACTCCTAATGTTGGAAACAAATAAATTTATTTTCAAAAATTGAGGGTCGCAACCACTAACTATGCCGCCGTTGATGTGCATCGATGAGCTTCCGATTTGTGGTGGAAAAGTGGCAATAGCCACTTTTTCCAATCGCTGTTAGTTTTAGAAGATCGCCGGGCATATAATCACAACAAGCAGAACGCACAATATATTTTCCACTCCATTACGTAAAAAAACAATACGGGAAAAGCCCGCAGTTTGATGAGGACCAAAAGTACTTGCGTTAAAAGAGTACCGGTCGTTAAAAGTGTGGAACGCTTATCAACTTTAACTTGAAATATCTTTCGGTAGGAAAGTTTTCATGCAAAATGTGATGAATTTACAATATATTGTGGTCTCGTCTGGCGATTTCAAGTGCTAACTCCATTTTTGTGGAAAAAGGTCATTATTTCCCTTTAACGTAATTCTGGCCGCCCGCAGGGAATAGGGTTACTGGTGTTCTTGAGGTCCCTAATAGAAGAAGAGAGTATTATTATGAGTCATAGGTGACCATATATGCACGCAGCATTTTAGAAGTTACAAAACTTAGCTATTAGGTCACTATGCATCTTCTAAGACACTATTATGTACCTGTTATGTTATTTAGAATGTATCTTACCTAACAATGTTGAAACAAAAATGTTTCCGGGAGATGTCACGACTAGCAAAATCGCTGTTCTGGACGTGGTAAATCCGAGGTCATTCACTTGCCCTGGAAGGTCACCTGTTGACCTGAAACCTAAAAATCGCATATTGTTAGCTTCCTCTCATGACAGGCAACATGCTGGTTCTTACCGCATTGCTCTAAGTTGCTTGGTTTGGAAGTTAACAGGGGGCTGTCAGCCCCCTCACCCCCCCCGTAGGGTGAAGGTGAAAAAAGTTCCCGTAGGGCGAGGGTTAAGTCTGATCGGGATGAAACCTAAGATTCGCTCGTAGCCATTAAGTCTGATCGGGACGAAACCTAAGATTCGCTCAAATTAAAGTCCTGCGCTCCGCCAGGAACGGAGGTTAGTGAGAGCGTGATAGGGTTTATTGAGCGGCTAACCCTACAGCGTAAATAAGTTATGTGACATAGCCGGGCTGCCGTGAACGCCGTCTATACTTGTATCAAGGTCAGTTGTCGTCAGCTAGCGTGTAAACAAAGTTTGGTGACGGGCGAGGCGACGGAAGCGGCGAGATATTAACCCGCGCACTGCAGGGGCTTTGCGCCGAACACGAACTGCAGGGGGGTTGATTTCCGCCCCCCCCCCTCCCCCTTGAAATCTCGAAAACTACGCTACGTAGCGATAAGCGGAAAACGGCATTTGATAGCTTGATACATGTTCTATCGAAAGTATTCAGTATTGTTTTAGGTCAGGTCAAAATTGAGGTCACCAGAGGTCATCAAAGGTCAAATTTCCCAGTTTTTTTCTGTTTTAGGACATCGCTCCAGAAATCCCCATATATCTGAGAAACTATGCTAGTTAGAAACAAACAGAAAAGCAAACGCCAGCCAGTGAAATTTGCAATCGCTAAGGTGTCCTCAAATTTGATCTCAGGTCAACATTTGAGGCTCCAGAGGTAAAAAAAAAAAAAATCTAAATCGTGTTTCGCTATTAAAGGGAGATAATCACCTTTTTCCACAAAAATGGAGTTAGCACCTGAAATCGATAGACGAGACCAAAATATATTGTAAATTCATCAAATTTTGCATATAACAATTCCTACCGCGAGATATTTCAATTCATAGTTGATAAGCGCTCCACGCTTATAATCAGCAAGCACTCGGTAACGAATTCAGTAAATTAGCCTCCCTACGCATTGTTATTTATCATGAAGGTATGTAATATGTTTCCTGCATTCTATCTTTTGCGAATATGTGCCAAACTTTTATGAACAATCAACAATCATTTTAAAAAAGTGCATTGAAATCGGCAGTTTAGGTTGGCCCCCGACGGCAACCTATTTAGTGTCGGCGATTTGTTTATAAGTGCCCATTCAACAACGTTGAACAGATTGACACAAAAGCGCCAGATGTTGCGCTTTCCAATAGTGTAGGGAAAATACCGATCATAAATTTTCCCAAACTTCCAACTTTGAATTAGGGAATAATTGTATTTAATTCTTAAATTTAGATCACATCATTTTAATACCATAACGGTAGCCAAAGAAAGTGTTGCTAACAAAATCAAAAGGTGATTATCTCCCTTTAACTTTGTATGTATTAAAGATAACGGAAAACTGTTTACGTCATTGTGTTTATCTTGTCAAGGCGCTTTGAATGATATACATGGTGACCTTGTTAAGTTAACTTAACAATTTGATCTCAGGTCAAAGTCAAGTGGTGACCCAAGTAGGGCATGTTGCATATGGGAAGACGTGTCTAAACGAGACAAACACATCGATGTCTGTTTTACTTCTCTATCTTCATTATGTCGGGAGTTATTGACGACAAAAAAAGTGATGGTGACCTCGCATGACCTTAAATGAACCAATAGGGGTCACTGACCCAAACTTACACTTGGATCATCAAGAATATCCTATAATAACATGATACAGAAGTAATTGGACTAGTATCATGCATATCCTTGGCATTTGTATATTTCCCCATTGACTTATTATGGGGAGGTTACGAAATTGACCTGACCTTAGGTCACCGATATACAAATTCTGAGATATGCCAATTGTAAGTACGTATGCCCTCATGACATCCTGTAAGTTTCAAACTGATCGGTGAAAAACTCTGGCTTTGGCACAACTGCAAACATTTTTGGAGGTGGGGTCACTTGACCTGGTCTGGTGATCTGACCTGAGATGACCCTAGGTTATTTTCTTTTCAACGTGTGCGCAATTGATGTCCTGACAGGTTTGCGAAAACCCGGCGGCGCGCAGCGCCGCCGGGTTTTCGCTATCTTTGAAAAAACTGAGGGGAGGGGGCGGAAATCACCCCCCCCCCCCTGCAGTGCGCGGGTTAATTATTACGTTAAAAGTTAGTTATAGAGTTGAAAAGTGTCTTGAAAAGAGACAAATCCATAGTTGCGATAGGTGCTATAGTGTCGGCGATTGGCTAAATCTAATAGGGTGAATAGGTAATAACTAATGGGTGCAGGAACGATCCCTTATTACGGCAGACAGAAAAGTGTACCAGTAATACCAAAGCTATGATGTCACCAAAAATTATACACAATCAAACCTGACCTAACCTTTACAGCAATTACGGCCCCAGGGACCCATGTTTAGAACGCTCCACTCGCATTTGCTTGCTGCGCTGCAGAACCTACGCCCCCCAGACCCCTCCCCCCCCCCGACCATCTTGTAGACAGTCAATAGCTCACTTTTCAGTCTGCAGTAAAATTATCGTCAGCTGATTACTCTTCTTCTATTAGGGATCTCAAGAACACCATAAACTGGGGAGGTGAATTACTGAACCCACTAGTCCACATTAATGCCCACTAGCCCACATTGATAGGTAGGGTAAACATTAAACAACTGTAATGCCGTACACATGCTAATGTCATACTGTTCATGCTATTAGCATTTGTGTATTGTATCTGTCATCTGCATCACCAATTGCATGAAAGCCAGAACATATGCTTAAATAAATTTCCATTCTCTGGTCATGTCAAAACACCACTGTTCATGTTACTAGCTGTGTTTGGGTGCTTTGGTGCATCAGTATCTGCACCACCAACAGTAGAAAGGTATGCCATTTAGATGTGACTGGAGTTTAGCCCTTTTCCCTATGAATACTAGGGTGCCCATTGCTGATAATAATTGTATTCGCAAAAACTGTAACTGTGATAGGTTTGTGAGTGTTTAATGGGTATTTTTTTTTTAATACCTGTAGTACATTTTGTTTCGCTATATAGTCAATGTTGTGAGGCAGAAGGCTTAGACAAGGTCCTCATCTAAAGATTACCAAGTTGCATGTCATTGAAAAAGTAGCATTCATGTGATATGAACATAATAATGTGTGCAAATGGTATATTTGGTTTCTATGTTATGCTAATGGATTTGCAAAAAGCCTTCAAACTATCACCAGCCATTAATTATGGTGATCAGGGGGGGGGGGGTGTCATGCCTATCTCCGTAACGTGTCCACCCTGTCCAATGACGTCACGATTCAATGACGTCACAGTTACAGTTTCTACCAATGGGGTGGCCGAATCGGGAGCGTTCAAGACCGGCGCGGCCGCCATGTTTGTGTACAGGGGCGGGCCTTGACCATATATGGGCGTGGACCGCCCACTTTTTGCATACCTCGGTTTGACATCGCCTTGCGGCTCACCCTTGCAATTTAGGAGAAAATTACCGAAAAGTGTGCTGTAGAGGACATTTCAATCTATCATTTAGTGCTTAATTCATCCCGCTGGCACCCAAGGTATTCAAATGGTAGGACGTGAAAGTAGGCCAATTTAACACTATTTGAATAGGGAGCGTGTGACGTCACGTGTCTCTGACGTCACCCCCATTCGCTGCCTATGCCGGACGCAAATTCCCGAAGTCTAATAACCATTCACACCAATGCATTTGATTGGTCTAATTCGCTTGGATGTGACATCACTATGACGTCACATTCTCCCTACCT
Source organism: Chirona hameri (assembly GCA_036785665.1). NCBI lineage: Eukaryota > Metazoa > Arthropoda > Thecostraca > Balanomorpha > Balanidae > Chirona > Chirona hameri. The sequence goes on from JAXIVJ010009155.1 coordinate 12,683, forward strand.
ATTGCGCATGCTCATTGGTTAATCTGGAGGATCTGGAGGCTATTTTGTGTTGGATCCTGTGAGTTATGGCCGTATATAGAAGGTAGAGTCATTAGGCGATTTGACCACTCCGACCTAGGGTTGGTTGCTTGCTATGGAGTGCTGCCGACGGTTTGAGTTGTTTTGAATTGGATACGGCACTTGAGTTGTTTGCGACGATTCGTAATTAAAATCATTGCAAATTGATGGGGATGAAAATTGCTTCGTGGTTTATCTGGACTTGATACTGCGGCGTCGCCAGCTGTTTCCTGTCGCGATGGCGAAAAATACATGTCTTTCAAAATTACTATTAACTTCTATTGGCGCGCCTCGACAGGTAATAGAAAACTGAGGTTGAAATATAAACGCGTTTTCCGCTTTCTAAACACAGTTGTCGCACGTGTCAACTGAACTGACTTGCTCCGTGCTCGTTTCATCGAATCTCTGGGTGGAAAATTACGTATTTAAAATTCAACGCCTTACCTTCTAATATTACGTATGCGATCGAAATAAATACGTATTATCGAAATATTCAGGGAATAATTGTCTAACACTGCTATTTTGGTCGACCGCCTGTTTTCAAGTATAAACAAAGCAATATAAATATAATACAGATGTCGAATATAGGTACTGTTGCCTACCGATCTGACATATAAACGGAGATCAAATGCACTTCTGCCTGACGACCGCGCCGTAACGAGAATAAACTATATGTTTCATATGGTGCGCACCGAGGCTAAGCGCATCACACACAGCGATCGCTTCGATTATAGTCTCTTATAGGGCCTTGATTGTCGCTGCCCAGCATCCCATTCAGGGTGGTGCCAACCTCCCCCGGTGGTATAATGGACTCGCCCAGCAGCTATGACATCTCTAATTCCGAGTGCGAATGGTTATTAGACTTCGGGAATTTGCATCCCGGACGGGTCTACCTAGTATCTAGGGCCTTGATGGTGATCAAAGGCAGTCATGCCCACTCTATTACCAGCTGTTATGTGGTTATATGGTAAGCTCTAGGTCTGTATGGATAAGGTTGCGCGATATGACACAATCACGTGACCAGGGGGGGTGTTATCCCTATCTCTGTAACGTGCCCACTTCTACTTATGTCGTCACCTCAGTAGTCAATTCTGGCGCATGTCGTCTGGGGTCGGTTAAAACTTGTTCGCAAATAACTTTTTGACAAATATAGATACAGCAATTATTTTGATGTCATCGTGTTCGCCTCGTCAGAACACGTTGATTCATACCAATTGCATGTGGTTTAGGTCAAATCAAAAGTTCATCGGATGGGCGGGGCTTAGAGCATCAGCTGGTGACCGCCGAACCATAGGGGGACCGTGAACAAAACCCTGACCTTTGATGACCTCTAGTGACCTCAATATTGACCTGAGCCTAAAATCATCCAAAATATTTGGATTCGCCTTGTTTTGAGCTTTCCAACGCTGTATTTTCCTTTTTCGTAACCTTTTTACTTTTCGAGCTAGACGGTATTTATTTCCCCCAAAATAGCATTAAATGCAATAGCGGAAGAGGCCGGTGCATACACATGACGTCACGCTCTGACGTCATGATCACATAGAATCGCCGGATGACTACCTCCTATATGTATATGGCCTTGCACGTGACCAAGCAATCTCACGTGCAACCACTCCGGGGACTCCTCCGCTTTTTTGGACCCTAGCGTTTTTGCACGTGCCGAAACTCCCATTGGATTAACATAGGGAGTCGTGGAATCGTAATCTATAATGTAAAACGAATTATGATGCCAGACGGTTGAGACAAAAGCAATCATAGGGTGATGTGCTCAAAGAATTGCAGTTTGTATGGTATTTTTGTTTTGTTTCACCTTCATATTTTTCAGTAGCATGGCTCCGGAGCGGACAGCTCCATACCAATGACAACGGTTTTTTGGTGATTTTGCCCCAATTTGGTCCACTTAGATTGAACCAATCTGGATAAAACGCAAAACGGCACCGTTTTGACCACGCCGGATCGAATGGTGAAGAATCACGCAGATCAGTCCCATAGCCTCGGAGTATGGGCTTGCCTGCAACAGTTGTTGGTGGTTTTTGTCCAATTTGGTCCACTTAGAGTAAACCAATCTGTATAAAACGCAAAACGGCACCGTTTTGGACCACGCCGGATCGAATGGTGAAGAAATCATGCAGACTGGTTCCATAGCCTCGGAGTATGAGCTTGCCTGCAACTGGCTTCGGTGGTTTTGGTCCAATTTGGTCTACTTAGAATGAACCAATCTGGATAAAACGCAAAACGGTACCATTTTGGACCACGCCGGACTGAATGTGGAACAAATAATGCAGATCGGTTCCATAGCCTCGGAGCATGGACTTGCCTGCAACGGTTTTTGGTGGTTTTGGTCCAATTTGGTCCACTTGGAGTAAACCAATCTGTATAAAACGCAAAACGACACCGTTTTGGACCACGCCGAATTTAATGGTGAAAAATCATGCAGATCGGTTCCATAGCCTTGGAGCATGGGCTTGCCTGCAACTGTTCTTGGTGGTTTTGGCCCAATTTGGTCCACTTAGAGTGAACCAATCTGTATAAAACGCAAAGGGGCATCGTTTTGGACCACGCCGGATCGAATGCTGAGAAAATCATGCAGATCGGTTCCATAGCCTCGGAACATGGGCTTGCCTGCAACGGTTTTCGGTGGTTTTGGTCCAATTTGGTCCACTTAAAGTGAACAAATTTATTTTAAAAAACGCAATACGGCACCGTTTTGCACCATGCCGCATCGAATGGGGAAGAAATCACGCAGATCGGTCCCATAGCCTCGGAGCATATGCTTGCCTGCAAATTTGAACTACAGGTTTTGATCCAATTTGGTCCATTTAGATTAAACTTCAGTGGATAAAACGCAAAACGGCACCCATTCCGACCAGTTCAAATTGAATGATGAAAAATCACTCAGATCGGTCCAGTAGTTTCGGAGCATGGGCTTGCCTGCTAATCTGGACAGTTTGTGTAGACCCTCCCTATTCAATACAAAAAAAAAAACATGGCTGCATTTATTATGTGACCAAGCCCTCCCTCAGCTAATGCAATACGAAATTGTTAACATTCATATTGACATAAATCAAGTCAACTCATATTCATCTATTACTGACCAATATTGATATATTGGTCAGTAATAAATTCCTATGAGGAGTTGACTGTTTAGCAATAATAAACGTATCACGTGATCAAAACAATACCTACACCCTACACCGGCAAAATAATAATGCGGGAAAACAATAGCCGAAGTGCGCCCCCCAAAAAAAAACTTTGAATCTGCCATATATGGTCATGCTCCGCCCCGTTATGGTCACGTGGCATTTGAAGGGGGTTGGGTAAGCTAAGGCATTGAAAGCTCAATATAGCCTTGATTTTCTTCTTGGAAAGCTTTGTAACAGCCAGTGGATGTAACATAAACAAATATTAGTGAAAAATTAACATTTGTCTTGTTATTATTATGTAGCAGTGAATTATATCATGCAATTACAGTTAATTTCATTTTACACAAAGAACTATTATTTAGTTAGTTGCAGATGTAACTTTACTAAGGTGATCTTTCATTGTCGGCACACATTAGGCATGTTTATTGTTTACAGCCAGAGTGTGAGCTCATTAAATTTGTTTAATAGGTTCTCCACCAGGTTGGTGAGTAGTTACAATCTTGCTTGTCCAGTTAACCTATTAATGCTGTCCAGAAATAACCATTTGCAATATTTGTGTACCTTATGCATGGGATGAGGGCAGCCTTCCCTTGTCATTCATGATTTTAGTTTCATCATTGTGTTCTGTTGTTGCAGGGTTTGCAAGCTGATAAGCTCTATCAAGAAAATAAATAGTCAACATGGCTGTAAGTTTGGCATTTTTAATTTCTTGACCTTTCTACTCATGTTCAAGTGTTCATCTCACTTCATATATTTGTATGTGCAAATGATGCTTAAAGGATTTTCTGTTTTAATACCTTCTAAATGATTTTAATGATGGCTTCAAATTAAAGTCACTAATATTGTGTGATGTTCCACAATTTGCTTATGTTAAGTCTGAATGTGACATGATGATGTGCATTGTGCATCCTATTTTTCAAATATTTTCTGAATAGTTTTGTATCTTGTGAATATGTGGTGAGGTGTACTGATATGTTGCTTCCTTTGCAGCCGCAGAAAGGCAAAGTGGGCACCAAGGGCCAAAAGCAAATCCTGGAGGAAAATGCAGAGACGCTCAACTTCTACAGGATCATGATCCTTGGCTCCAATGCCCTATTCCTTATCCTCAATGGATTTGTGTTCTCAGAATTTGCCACTTTTGAAATAGTAAGTATACAGTCAACTTTTGCCTACTTTGCAGTGTAACTTTGCAGTGTAGTTCAGTGACATAGCTGTGGAGTAGTGTACTGACATTGTACAGATACGGCATAGTTGCCATTTCTGTCATTTTGACAGTGTGACAAAGTCCCTGATTTCAGATTAGAAGCATCGTTCAAACCATGAAAATAAATGCATATTTGATGTCAACACAAAACTGTTATCTCGTGTTTGTCTGCAAGTTGTGAGGTATCAGGACACACTAATGTAATAATGTATAGTACCCGTGACAAGTACAAGCTGCTGCAATGACTCCCCATCCGGCCGACAGGTGGCGTTCGTGCTGGTTGCCATAGTCCACATCAGCTGTTACCAGTTCCTCGCATACATGGCCAAACCCAAGTACACCACGTCTGGGCAGCTGGCGGATGGAGGACTGGACCTCAACATCGAGTCAGGAGTGGCCGAGTGAGTGAACGGAGGTGGGCCGGGTTGAAGTCTAGAGACTGAGGTGTGAGGGTGCAGAGGGGCCGGGTTGAAGTCTAGAGACTGAGGTGTGAGGGTGCAGAGGGGTCGGGTTGAAGGCAGATACTGAGGTGTGAGGGTGTGGAGGGATCGGGTTGAAGTCAGAGACTGAGGTGTGAGGGTGTGGGGGATCGGGTTGAAGTCAGAGACTGAGGTGTGAGCAGTGTGGAGGGATCGGGTTGAAGGCAGAGACTGAGGTGTGGAGGGTCGGATTGAAGGCAGATACTGAGTTGTGAGGGTGTGGAGGGATCGGGTTGAAGTCAGGAGACTGAGGTGTGAGGGTGTGGAGGGATCGGGTTGAAGTCAGACTGAGGTGTGAGGGGTGTGGAGGGATCGGGTTGAAGTCAGAGACTGAGGTGTGAGGGTGCGGAGGGATCGGGTTGAAGTCGGAGACTGAGATTTGAGGGGTGTGAAGGGATCGGGTTGAAGGGCAGATACTGAGGTGTGAGGGTGTGGAGGGTCGGGTTGAAGGCAGAGACTGAGGTGTGAGGGGTGTGGAGGGATCGGGTTGAAGTCAGAGACTGAGGTGTGAGCAGTGTGGAGGGTCGGGTTGAAGGCAGAGACTGAGGTGCGAGCAGTGTGGAGGGATCGGGTTGAAGGCAGAGACTGAGGTGTGAGGGTGTGGAGGGTCGGATTGAAGGCAGAGACTGAGGTGTGAGCAGTGTGGAGGGTCGGGTTGAAGTCAGAGACTGAGGTGTGAGGGTGCGGAGGGGTCGGGTTGAAGGCAGATACTGAGATTTGAGGGGTGTGGAGGGATCGGGTTGAAGTCAGACTGAGGTGTGAGGGGTGTGGAGGGATCGGGTTGAAGTCAGAGACTGAGGTATGAGGGGTGTGGAGGGATCGGGTTGAAGTCAGAGACTGAGGTGTGAAGGTGCGGAGGGATCGGGTTGAAGTCAGAGACTGAGGTGTGAGGGGTGTGGAGGGTCGGGTTGAAGGCAGAGATTGAGGTGTGAGGGTGCAGAGCGGTGGATTGCAGGCGGAGACTGAGGTGTGAGGATGCGGAGGGATCGGGTTGAAGGCAGAGACTGAGGTGTGAGGGTGCAGAGGGATCGGGTTGAAGTCAGAGACTGAGGTGTGAGGGGTGCGGAAGGTCGGGTTGAAGTCAGAGACTGAGGTGTGAGGGGTGCAGAGGGATCGGGTTGAAGTCAGAGACTGAGGTGTGAGGGGTGCAGAGGGATCGGGTTGAAGTCAGAGACTGAGGTGTGAGGGTGCGGAGGGATCGGGTTGAAGGGCAGAGACTGAGGTGTGAGGGTGCGGAGGGATCGGGTTGAAGGCAGAGACTGAGGTGTGAGGGTGCAGAGGGATCGGGTTGAAGGCAGAGACTGAGGTGTGAGGGTGCAGAGGGGTCGGGTTGAAGGCAGAGACTGAGGTGTGAGGGGTGCGGAGGGATCGGGTTGAAGTCAGAGACTGAGGTGTGAGGGTGTGGAGGGTCGGGTTGAAGGCAGAGACTGAGGTGTGAGGATGTGGAGGGTCGGGTTGAAGGCAGATACTGAGTTGTGAGGGTGCAGAGGGATCGGGTTGAAGGCAGAGACTGAGGTGTGAGGGGTGCAGAGGGATCGGGTTGAAGGCAGAGACTGAGGTGTGAGGGGTGCGGAGGGATCGGGTTGAAGTCAGAGACTGAGGTGTGAGGGTGTGGAGGGATCGGGTTGAAGGCAGAGACTGAGGTGTGAGGGGTGCGGAGGGTCGGGTTGAAGTCAGAGACTGAGGTGTGAGGGGTGCGGAGGGATCGGATTGAAGTCAGAGACTGAGGTGTGAGGGTGTGGAGGGTCGGGTTGAAGTCAGAGACTGAGGTGTGAGGGTGCAGAGGGATCGGGTTGAAGACAGAGACTGAGGTGTGAGCAGTGTGGAGGGTCGGGTTGAAGGCAGAGACTGAGGTGTGAGGGTGGGGAGGGTCGGATTGAAGGCAGAGACTGAGGTGTGAGCAGTGTGGAGGGGTCGGGTTGACGGCAGAGACTGAGACGTGAGGGGTGCGGAGGGGTCGGGTTGAAGGTAGAGACTGAGGTGTGAGAGGTGCGGAGGGGTGGATTGAAGGCAGAGACTGAGGTGTGAGGGGTGCAGAGGGGTGGATTTAAGGCACAGACAGATGTGAGGGTGCGGAGGGGTGGATTGAAGTCGGATACTGAGGTGTGAGGGATGCAGAGGGATCGGGTTGAAGACAGAGACTGAGGTGTGAGGGGTGCGGAGGGGTGGATTGAAGGCAGGGAATGAGATTTGAGGGGTGTGGAGGGGTCGGGTTGAAGGTAGAGACTGAGGGGTGCGGAGGGGTTGGATTGAATGCAGGGACTGAGGTGATGGGAGGGGCAGGTAGAGGGAAGAGCTGTATGGGGTAGTGGGCAGAGACTGAGGTGGGAAAAGGAGGGGGTGGATAGATGGCAGAGACAAGTGAGGAGTGCTCATCCGATAACTAATATGCCTGTGTGGCATCTCACTGGCACGAGATGTTTGACAATCCGATGACCTGATGTGTCGTGGCGCGGCTTACGTTTTGTACAGAGCCGGGGTGTGTTAACGTTTCTTTCCGACCCTCCGTTGTGTGGTAAAATTCTCAAGACTGTCACTGTCGCGTAGTCAGAGATCGCTATATAAGCTGCAGAACGGAGGAGTTTGCGGAACGGCTGCGAAATCGGAACGTGTGGTGTGCTGGTGGCTCTCGCTGGCATACGCTCGACAGTGGCGCCATGCAGTGACCGCTTGGCGTAGCTTGAGTTCAGGCAGTGGCCACAAGGTGCTGCTCAGGTTCAGACTTCCGAGTGCCCTTAATCGTCGTGCTGTTCAAGTTAATGCAATACCACAATTAGTGCTTCGCTTAACTGATTTGTTGGTAAAATTGTTACATTGTGCGGTCGGTGGCCGAGTTGATTGCCTAAACAGCGTCAGAATGTCCAGGTCAGTTTGCATTCACATAAGGATAGAATAACGCTCAAGTGTTTTGCATCAACGCATTCGATTTAGTTCTGGTCGGGATGAGCAGTACGCGTGAGCAGCGCGAACTAGTGGCGGATTTATAGCAACATAAATATATGCCGTAATTGTTAAACGTTTCACCACTAAATTATGTCAACTGTCATCGCAATCAAACGTAGGAGCCAGTGTTCGCGCAAAGTACTGAGCCTGGCAAAGGGAATCTTTCCCAAAAAAGGATACAACAAATGATCAATAATGATTGTCTTCGGTCCGATGTCACGGCGGCGCTATGTGTGCTGCACGTGCACACGTCGGCCGCCTGTCACCCGCCTGCGACTGACCTGCCCTCCGCCCGCCTGACAGGCACGTGAAGGACCTCATCATCGTCACGTCCGGCTGCCAGTCGCTCGGGCTGGTCTCGCGCTACCTCTGGATCCTCTGGGCGTTCGTGAGTAGCGGGGACATGGGCGTTTAAGTGGGAGGAGTGGGGGGGGGGGGGGGACTTGGGTCCTCTGTGAGTGGCCGAGCCCGGCGGTCTCTGGTCCCGCACAGACTGGTGAATTGGGGATTACCCAACTTCGATGCAGCAGGCTCTGCTATCACACAGCAGATTTAAGTTTTGTGATGGCGATTAGGGAACGTACCATGTTACAAATCTATCCTCCTGAGTTAAGCTATAAATGATTTCACACAAGCCTACCTGATCACATTCTCACTAGTGGGTACAGTGAATGAAGAGCGAAGAATTGTATCTTTTTCAATTTGTTGCGGCAATGATATGTTGCGACTTCTTAGTATCACCACTGCATTGTCATTTTCGGTCTGTTCTGAAACACGATTTTCCTTGTAGGTGCCTCTGCGAGCATTCCATATGCTCTGGAAGAACCTGTTGGGTCCGTATTTCTTCGCTTCGGCGCCCGAGGAGCCGGAGGTGGACGACAAGAAGCAGCGGAAAATGGCCCGAAAAATGCGCTATGCCGCGCAGTGAGCTTGTTTTAGTTAGGTCACATTGGACTCTGTTACGTGCTATGGTGGCGGAAATACATGGTGGGTGGAGACGAGTGTCTTTGGCAATTGTGAATTATTCCGTAATACGAGCATTGACGATGGCGAGTGGAAATACGATGCTTACAGCGTTCATTTGTTGTCGACTGTCCATTTTCTCGCAGCCAAGTCGCTCGACGTAGCCGTTGCTTTGGCAATGCCCATGGTGTTTGCTAACGCTGCATATTTGTTTTTAACCACTCATGTTCGCTTCTCCGTCATTGCCGCAATGCCACGTTCCTGCGTTGAACTCACTTTATGGGCCTGTTCCCGTGGCGCCTCTAACCTGCTCCGAGTTGCTCCAACTTGCAACCGTCGTATTATATTGCACAGACAGTTGCAGGTTGGAATTGTCTGTGCAATATAATACGACAGTTGCAAGTTGGAGCAACTTGGGGTTACAGGACACATTGGCGAATGTTATTTTTCCGAATGTCATTTTGACGAATGCATATTGTCGAAAGACACTTTGACGAGATGCCTTTTTGACGACATGTGAATATGCCGAAAGCAGAATGACGAATGCCTTTTTGTCGAAATACCTTTTTGCCGACATGTCATTTTGTCGAAATGTCATTTTGCCGACATGACAAAAGTCGAAATGTCTTTTTGCCGAATGTAATTTTGTCGACATGTGAAAAGATCGAAATGTATTTTTGCCGAAATGTGATTTTGCCGACATGTGAAAAGGTCGAAATGTCTTTTTTGCCGAAATGTCATTTTGTCGACATGTAAAAAAGCCGAAATGTCATTGTTACTTTGTCGACGTGTGAAAAGGTCGAAATGTTTTTGCCGAAATGTCATTTTGGCGACATGTGAAAAGTCGAAATGCCTTTTTGCCGAGTGTCATTTTATCGATATGTGAAATGTTCGAAATTTATTTTTGCCGAATGCCTTTGGTGCCATGCGCAGCAATTGTCGTATTGTGTCACTGTCAATATTGTTTGTGCGCCCCAATCATCGTAAGCATCAATAGCGATCCTCCACCGGCAACCAAAGCGGAGCCGGCTACCGGTGCTCATAGTAGTTGCCCGCGGAGTGCACGCACCCACGCGATTCCTAGTCGTACTATACTTCATTGTCCGGCTCAAGCCGGAAAGCCGGAAGCTGGCCATAGTGCTACTTACGTGCAGCAGGTATTTTTTTACTATGGGAAATCTTGAAAACTCTGTTAAAATCTCTGGGAAATCTGTTGAAAATCTGGGAATCACCACATGATACGGCGACACTGTTTGCCACCTCTAAGCAAACCCTGGTGGATAGTGCAAAACCGCAGGAGCAAGGGAGGGACAGTGGAGCAGGATGTGCTCGGCAAAAAAGGCATTTCGACTTTTTCACATGTCGACAAATGACATTCGGCAAAATGGAATTTCGACTTTTTTCACATGTCGACAAAATGACATTTGGGCAAAAAGGCATTTCGATCTTTTCACACGTCGACAAAGAAACATTCGGCAAAATGACATTTCAGCTTTTTCACATGTCGACAAAATGACATTTCGGAAAAAAACATTTCGACCTTTTCACACATCGACAAAGTAGCATTCGACAAAATGATATTTCGAGTTTCGACCTTTGCATATGTCGACAAAATGTCATTCGGCAAAAATACATTTCGACATTTTGACACGTCGGCAAAAGGGCATTTTGACCAGAAAGTATTCGCCATTTTGCTTTCGGCATATTCACATTTCGACAAAAAGACGTCGTCAGTGTCCATGGGCTCCGCCACCGGGGGGGGGGGGGGGGGGGGAGAGGGAACATGTCCCCTCCAACTTCAAAGTTGGGGGACAGTGGTCCCCCCCCCCCCACTTTGAGCACGACACCATGCCCTCAAATTTCAAGCACCTTAAACAGTAAGAATACAGTTATCCAGGGAATAAAATCAAAATGTTCGCGCCGCTCCGCGGCGCAATCGCAATACACTTTCAATTGTATACAGGGTTAAAACAAAATTATAAATTCGCACCGTTTCGCGGCGCATTTACGTTTTGTTTATATGTTGCTAGTTTCCCATATAAATGGGCAAAATAGTTCGCTTCATTACTTTTATGCCGTACTCTTAAACGAGAAGAAAAAAATTAGAGGTCATAGAGGAAAAAATGCATATCCAGGGCATAAGATTAGAAGTTTTGGCGCCACTCTAAGGCGCAATTCCTTTAAGGGTTCCAGGGCTTGGACCTAACAAATATTCGAAGTTGGTATAGCTGATTCCAAACTGGTGTCGCTGGTTCCAAGGTTGAAATGACAGACTCCTCAGTTTACTAACTCCAGCTCCTAAAAGTTGGTATGGCCCATTCCATGCCTGCCATACTGCATTATCCATCCTTGTAACGTGCCTTCATCCGTTTTGTTTGACCCTTTCAACGCTTGGGAAGAGGGCCTTGTCAACGCTCGGGAAGGGAGCACTTTCGAGGCGCCCCCCCCCCCCCCCTGGACGAAATCCTGGCTACGTGCCTGTGTGGATTGTGGTTAGTTAACAGCCATGCCACTGCAACTTAGCAGTAATGCGCATGTATAAGTGGCTCAGCTTTTTGGAAGCGGAAAGCACGCTAACTTAGTCAACAAGTCCCGAAACCCCGAGGCCGAAACCCTCTAGGTAGTGGCGTCGCTACAACATTGTAAGTGATGGTGGTAGGTGGGGGGGGGGGGGGGGGGGCGGTCGGGGGCAGCCATGGGTTGGTGGGCCAGCCCCATTGGGCCAATGTTAAAATTCTGCGAATCTGGGGGGAACGGACTCCGGCTGGAGCGATCCTCGGGAGGGGCGCCCCTGTCTCTAGGTACCACTGACGCAGCAAGTAGCGGGAGTATCCCGCTCGGCAAGTTGGCAGTGGCGCACGCAGGGGGAGGCGGCGGGGGGGGGGGGGGGGGGGGTCAAAAGGGTCAGCTGACCCCCGAAATTTATGAGGGGCACGCATCAAAAGGACACATGACCCATATGCTGGCACATACCTGGCAGGGGCCCGGTCTTGGTCAGGCCTGATCAAGGCAGGGCTCCGGTGCTGGCAGAGGCGTGATATGGGATCCGGTCAGGACGAGGCCCCGTCACAACAGGGCCCGGTCCTTGCAAATGATTTATACGGGCCCGTTCTTGGTCAGACCCTGTCGAGGCAGGGGCCCGGTGCTAGCAAAGGCGTGATATGGGGCCCGGTCAGAACGAGGGCCCGGTCCTTGCAAATTCTTGATACGGGCACGTTCTGGTGACACGGGCCCGTTCCTGGTAGGGGCCCGGTCTTGATCAGGCCCGATCGAGGCAGGGTCCCGGTCCTGGCAATGATGTGATATGGGGCCCGGTCTTTGTAAATTATTGATAGCAAGGGCCCGTTCCTAATAGGGGCCCGGTCTTGGTCAGGCCCTATCGAGCCAGGGGCCCGGTGCTGGCAAAGGCGTGTATCGGCGTGTATGGGGCCCGGTCTGGCTTAGAGCCCGGTTCCCACCATATACCATACTCATACTCCGCCCTATATCTCGTTGAACTCATGAATCCACGTCCCCCACCGCGGCTGGCGCCCAGCCCGGAACAAGGCAACCCGTAACCGGGACGAGGCTACGGTTTCGGGGTCACCGTGGAGTTGGCTGCCTGCCAGGCCGAGTGCGCTTGTTGAGTCACGTGATATGTGAACTAGGTCTAAAAATCGCCTAGAACACTGCCAAGTTTATTACTACCCTCCGGCCTCCACTACTTGTAGAGCGCCCACTTTCTTTCCGAAACCACGTTCGCACCCGCACCCAACTTACCCGCTTGCTAGCCCATGAAGGTTTTCACGAGGAAGCCTTTGGGTGGTCCACAATACACAATATGCAGTGCTCGTAAGTTATAACAAATTAGTTATTATTCCATCATACATTTGTCTTGTCTTGGCCGGTCAGGATTTTGTGGGTGTTGTTGGGCGTCACCGGTGTTCTGCAGGAGTTTGTGGACTGGACGTGTTATCCAAGAAAATACGTTACAACATGTTCAGCGTTGCCGTTTGTCCAAACAGGGGCGAATCCAGGACATGGTTTTGGGAAGGACACACTGGGTTTTAGGGGCCACCATTCCAAGCCATATGAAATCCAACTTAGCCCCCAGTCCAAGCCTCCTGGGAAAGTGGAAATCAGCAATTGAAACTTACTAGAAATGAATAAGTTGTTGAATGTATAAGTTTTAAACTATCGGAAATTAATTCAGATACAAAACACTAACTAGAAATCAATAGAAATAAGACATGCACACTGGCCACTGCACAGTTTATTTTTTTTGGGAACTTTCTCTTCATCGCTTATGAAAGTAAGTGCCGAAAAGCGAGATCTAGTATCGGCACGGGAGGGACTTCCCTGCTGTCCATAGGCCATCTTCTCCGACTCATGGTAGGGTCTTGGTAGGGTCATGGTAGGGTCTTCTTCCTGAACGTAATGTATCCTAGATCCGCAGTCCGCATATGATTAAGGTCCCCACTCCTTACAAACAGACTGCAGTTATTGATTCGACTCTTATTTAATCGATTGGAACCGTTCAATCAAAATCCCTTGAATCAAAGAAGAATCGATTCACCATCGGATTTTTGTTTATTTATGAATCATGATTTAATCGAAACCCACAAATTTTGGGCCCAATCTGAGGGGTCCGTTTCAGTTTAAATATCCATCTACAGATGGATATCCATCTGCTGAACCTGCTGCTAGCTTGACCAACAGCACTTGACAACCTTCAGTCCAACAACACCCGTGACCCAACACTCTCAGTCGACAGTTTGACACAATTGTTAGATAGCTTTTATATTTTTCGATCACCCAAAAAACAGCACGAGATCAGCCATTGAAAGAAATTCCTCCATACAGCACACTGATGCCCCACATGTTGCCCACATCATGCCCAGATAGGTCTAGTGACCCCAGAAGGAGCATCTGAACGCATCGAGTAACTGAATTCGTAGGACCAAAAACCAGCTTACAGCCATGGTATATTCAATAATTGAATAAATTATTGATTGATGGGCAGCCCACTTCTGGCCCACTTCCAGCCCATCTGATATTCAACAGCATACATTGCCTTTATAATCAAAATAACTCTTCAGAAAGTGAGGTATTGCCGAATGGGCAAAAATATTTCGATAAACTGCAATAACATATGTTGCGAATGCACCTTATATGGGTCCCAGATGGAGCCCACATGCGGGCCCACATGCAGCCCGTATGCCCATGTATCCCATTCAGAGCCCATATGGGTTCCACATGGGTGTGTTGGCTGGGAAGGCTGATTGAATCAAAAAGACAGTGCAATGCTATTTCTATGATGAGTCAAACGTGATTTGATCAAAACATGCTTTGATTCTTTGAATCAGAAATAATTATTTCTCAAAATGGTTATCCATGAATCAAACGGTGACTGAATCATTCATATTCCCAAATGAATTGTGATTGAATCCTTCCAAAAAAGGTGAATCAATAACCAGTCTGCTTACAAAGGAGTCTTCTCTCCGCATCGAGGACTTCCTTTCTGCTTGGCTGCTTGGGGGGGGGGCTCCTCTCCGCACAAGAGGGCCTCTCATCCACGGAGGGGTCTCTAACTCTACTCTTTTATCTACACTACACAGACAATTGAATTGAACACAATTGAACACATAGCCTTACAGATTAGAGGTGGCTCTTTGTGCCATCACGGTCATCATTTATATCTAGGTATTCAGAATTCAAATAATTTTCCTTTTACTGGTTCATGGCTTGGTATATTGTCGTACTTATTACTTATTAGCGCAGGCTTGCACTGGAACCTGTTTGTTTGAGCGGTGGGTTCTGGAATTGTAAAAAGTTGCTGCTCCAACTAGCATTTGGTTTTCCCAGTCCTGAACTGGCAAAGTAGTTTACGCCAAGTTTAATTGGCATAATCCTTGGGCATAATATCAACTGGCATCATCCGGCAACAATTCCTTTGTTACCGATGAGCCGCCGCTGGCTTGTTGCTAAGCAGAGTTGTACGGTGAAATTCGCCGTTATTTGGTGCGTAGCAGTGGGCGTTTGTGAATCGCTTGAAACTGAATACATTTGAAACGTTACACCCAAACTTAGCCTTACAGCGTTTGGGACTGTTTAAAAAGAGGTTCTGCTTCGAATCAAGGTGAGAGGGGCGATGTTCGCATAGCGTTAAATCTTGTCCTAAATGGAAGTTGAAGTAGGTATTGGTATCAGTATCGTCGGTAATGAACATATATATTTATATTTTGTTCATTTCAGTTTTGCGTTTGTTCGCTTAGGTTCACCTATTCTGACTTGCTTTGCAGCAGGGGTGAAGCTTTGTCAGAAAAGTTTGGGGGTTGAGCTGGAAAAAAAACACCTTCCATCAAAACCAGCGAAATCCACTAAAATACAGATTTCAATTTCTCCCCAGATTTGACCCACTTCCTCATCCAAGGGGGGGGGGGCTGAATTCCCCCAATTGGATAGGATCCTACACCCCTGCTTTGCAGAATGCAGTTCAGTGGATTTTTTTAAACAAGCATGTTATCCTGGTAGATTGAGATATGGATATTGGTAGGGCAGGCGTCACTTCCATACACAACACTAGGTAGTGTGCCAAGCCTGAACAGGGATGCCTGCCCTACCAATACTGAGATGTGTAGCATATTTTGAATTAGGTATTGGATGCTAAGTTACAGTTGAGTAGGTACTAGGTAGCTTGCCAGAATGATGAACCCTGTACATGAATGCCAATGGTGATAAAACTACTTTTGTTGATGGGAAAAATCATGATTAATGCATCTGACACATCACCTAGTCATAATGTTTGTGTTTTTGTGTAATGGTTGTAACAATGTGTTTGCCACCTGAACACATTATTTGTACTGTAAGCTCTGTTGTTATGGTGTCCTTGTGTGACAATTGACAACCAATATTATTTTCAGGTAGAGCCTGCAATGGGTCACAACTACATTGTGGCAGAAACAGAATTAAACTATACAGCTTGTGGTGTTAGACTAAGAAACATAAACATCGTTAGTGTCTTAAATTTTTCAAGTGCAAATTGGCAATTGTTGCAAAGCTGTGCAAATTTTTTCTAAGAAGTGTAATTTATTCTTGAAATATTGTTATCTGTGCTGTGAATACTTGTGCTGAAAAAGAACCAAAGATGAAGTTGCTTGAGAACAGCAGTTTTGAAGCCATCACATCAGGTCTGCAGCTTCTGACTGCCAGCAGTCGGATCTTTGGCAGGTGAGGCTGTTGGAATGGAGGCATTCCTTTTTCTGTACAGACTGGTTATTGATTTGACACTGATGAAATCGATTGGAATTGTTCAATCAAAATTCCTTGAATAAAAAATAATAATTGATTCACCACCAGATCTGTTGATTCATGAATCATGATTGAATCCAAACCAGCATCAAATCAAGGCTGATTGAATCAAAAGATTTAACGATTCTTAACTTTCAAGTATACTGGTAAATTGTAAAAAAAAACATTAATTTATACTGAAATAGTATTGCTGTAACAATGTTTTAATGATTATATATATATATATATATATATATATATATATATATATATATATATATATATATATATATATATATATATATATATATATATATATATATATATATATATATATATATATATATATATATATATATATATATATATATATATATATATATATATATATATATATATATATATATATATATATATATATATATATATATATATATATATATATATATATATATATATATATATATATATCCATATGTTTCCATTTTTATTGATTTGACATAAATTCACCACATATTTAAATGTTGAATCAAGTGGGCATCGATTAAAATATTTGCTTTGATTCTTTGAATTGGAAAGAATCAATTCTCTTTTTTCTGTGAATCAAACAGTGATTGAATCATTCAGATTACAAAATGAATCATGATTGAATCATTCCAAAAAAAGTTGAATCAATAACCAGTCTGTTTCTGTGATCAATATCTTGTCAGGCTGGTCATATTCTCATCTCACATATCCTTATTTGAAGATGCCTACCCTCTGCAGAAGGTAAACACATGTATTTTAAGCATGAATTAATTTGTATTTGCCATGAGCAGCCAGTGGACCAGTCAACGGTGTATGTGTAGTTCAATGTATCAATTGTATAGGTGTTCTATTTCTGACAGTTGCCATACATTTCAGAGTGGAGAGTTACAGCTGCAAGATGGTGGGCCCAGAGAAGTCGCTGTACAAGAAGCTCAACTTTGAGCACGGACACAATCCTAGTGACCTGCAGGCCCTGTCACCTCCGGAGAACAAGTTTGGGTTGTCACCTAGCAATGTGATCTACAGGTACACTATGCAAGTTTGGGTTGTCACCTAGCAATGTGATCTACAGGTACACTATGCAAGCCCAGTCATCTGTCTTGGCAGACTCTCAGTTTTAGGGGATTTCTCACTTATCAGGAAGAATAGCATATGGGTTTGAGGAGCTTCATTTTCTGAGAAGTGCTGGTTAGTGAAACCATGGTGTACTGCAGGTCAGGGTTCAGTTTGGAATTTAAACACCAGACTTTGTATGTAAGTCCCAATTCATGATTACCTACATATTGTTTGGCTTTAGGATGGTGAATATTGCATAATCTATCAAGAATGGCATTTTTCCCCAGCAGCATTTCAACCATCCACATGACTCCCTCGGTTTCGAGCGTCCCTCCTAATATCCTGAGTCATGCCCCCTTCCCTCCCCTGGCAGCCAGTCGGTCAAGGTTGAGGAGCATCACCTCAGCCTGTGCCCCACCTGACCCTCTCAGCTCTCTGTTCAGCTGGAGGATCCTATGTCCTGCCTGATTCTTCCTGCTTTATCCACTGCGGCCAGAGTCGAGCATCACCTCAGCCTGTGTCCCACCTGACCCTCTCAGCTCTCTGTCCAGCTGGAGGGTCCTATGTCCTGCCTGATCCTTCCTGCTTTATCCACTGCGGCCAGAGTCAAGCATCACCTCAGCCTGTGTCCCACCTGACCCTCTCAGCTCTCTGTCCAGCTGGAGGGTCCTATGTCCTGCCTGATCCTCCCTGCTTTATCCACTGCAGCCAGAGTCGAGCATCACCTCAGCCTGTGTCCCACCTGACCCTCTCAGCTCTCTGTTCAGCTGGAGGGTCCTATGTCCTGCCTGATCCTCCCTGCTTTATCCACTGCGGCCAGAGTCGAGCATCACCTCAGCCTGTGCCCCACCTGACCCTCTCAGCTCTCTGTCCAGCTGGAGGATCCTATGTCCTGCCTGATCCTCCCTGCTTTATCCACTGCAGCCAGAGTCGAGCATCACCTCAGCCTGTGCCCCACCTGACCCTCTCAGCTCTCTGTTCAGCTGGAGGGTCCTATGTCCTGCCTGATCCTCCCTGCTTTATCCACTGCAGCCAGAGTCGAGCATCACCTCAGCCTGTGCCCCACCTGACCCTCTCAGCTCTCTGTTCAGCTGGAGGGTCCTATGTCCTGCCTGATCCTCCCTGCTTTATCCACTGCAGCCAGAGTCGAGCATCACCCAGCCTTCGATTTTTTGCAATTTTCTGGACTTTTGGTGTCCAAAGAATTTTGCTCTCTTAATTTGTTTTCTGGAAATTTCCTCTCTTTCGCCTGATCTTACCGACATTGTAGATAAAATATGATTTCATTTTCCTCACAAGGATTTAATATCTATTACAAATCAGGATTTGTTTTATTTCCAAGTAAAACAAATTAAAATCTTAATTTTCCTAACATTAAAATTTTACTCTCCACCTATGGATTTGTACTCTCTGGCCGGGTCATGAAGCAAAAAATCCACCACGGGCCTGACCCCTCCCCGTCTCTGCTCTCGGCAGCCGGAGTCTCTCCGGGGACGAGGAGGTCGGCTCGCTGTGTGACGTCATCAGTCGGAAGGCGCTCTTCTACCTGATCTCGACGCTGAACGCCTCATTCCCCGACTACGACTTCTCGGCGGCCAAGGCGGACGAATTCAGCCGGGAGCCGTCTCTGGCGGTCAGTACCTCTAGGAAAGCACGGGTCGGGGGTCATACCAGTTCAGTCGAGAACCCCCTCTGGCGGTCAGTACCTCTAGGAAAGCACGGGTCGGGGGTCATACCAGTTCAGCGGAGAACCCCCTCTGGCGGTCAGTACCTCTAGGAAAGCACGGGTCGGGGGTCATACCAGTTCAGTCGAGAACCCCCTCTGGCAGTCAGTACCTCTAGGAAAGCACGGGTCGGGGGTCATATCAGTTCAGCCGAGAACCCCCCCCCCCCCCCTCTGGCGGTCAGTACCTCTAGGAAAGCACGGGTCGGGGGTCATACCAGTTCAGCCGAGAGCCCCCTCTGGCGGTCAGTACCTCTAGGAAAGCACGGGTCGGGGGTCATACCAGCTCAGCCGAGAACCTCCTCTGGCAATCAGCAGAAAGAAAGAAACTCCACACCAATAGACACCAATACAAGTTGGTGTCATGTTTTGTTTCTTGGAATGATTGTTGTGTATGGTCGACGGTCGGCCGCGACAAGACGTGTTGGGCGTACTGAGCTGGTCAATCACGGGCTTCACAGTCTCCCTGTTCATGGGTCTGAATGTGACAGCATTGTTCATGGGTCTGAATGTGACAGCATTGTTCACAGTCTCCCTGGTCATGGGTCTGAATGTGACAGCATTGTTCACAGTCTTCCTGTTCATGGGTCTGAATGTGACAGCATTGTTCACAGTCTCCCTGGCCATGGGTCTGAATGTGACAGCATTGTTCACAGTCTTCCTGTTCATGGGTCTGAATGTGACAGCATTGTTCACAGTCTTCCTGTTCATGGGTCTGAATGTGACATCATTGTTCACAGTCTCCCTGTTCATGGATCTGAATGCGACAGCATTGTGCACAGTCTCCCTGTTCATGGGTCTGAATGTGACTCATTGTTCACAGTCTCCCTGTTCATGGGTCTGAATGTGACATCATTGTTCACAGTCTTCATGTTCATGGGTCTGAATGTGACAGCATTGTTCACAGTCTCCCTGTTCATGGGTCTGAATGTGACATCATTGTTCACAGTCTTCATGTTCATGGGTCTGAATGTGACAGCATTGTTCACAGTCTCCCTGTTCATGGGTCTGAATGCGACAGCATTGTTCACAGTCTCCCTGGTCATGGGTCTGAATGTGACAGCATTGTTCACAGTCTCCCTGGTCATGGGTCTGAATGTGACAGCATTGTTCACAGTCTTCATGTGCATGGGTCTGAATGTGACAACATTGTTCACAGTCTTCCTGTTCATGTGTCTGAATGTGACAGCATTGTTCACAGTCTGAATGTTCATGGGTCTGAATGTGACAGCATTGTTCACAGTCTCCCTGTTCATGGGTCTGAATGTGACAGCATTGTTCACAGTCTCCCTGTTCATGGGTCTGAATGTGGCAGCATTGTTCACAGTCTTCCTGTTCATGGGTCTGAATGTGACAGCATTGTTCAGTCTTCCTGTTCATGGGTCTGAATGTGATAGCATTGTTCACGGTCTCCCTGTTCATGGGTCTGCATGTGACATCATTGTTCACATTCTCCCTGTTCATGGGTCTGAATGTGACAGCATTGTTCAGTCTTCCTGTTCATGGGTCTGAATGTGATAGCATTGTTCACAGTCTCCCTGTTCATGGGTCTGCATGTGACATCATTGTTCACATTCTCCCTGTTCATGGGTCTGAATGTGACAGCATTGTTCACAGTCTCCCTGTTCATGGGTCTGAATGCGACAGCATTGTTCACAGTCTCCCTGTGCATGGGTCTGAATGGGACAGCATTGTTCATAGTCTCCCTGTTCATGGGTCTGAATGTGGCAGCATTGTTCACAGTCTTCCTGTTCATGGGTTTGAATGTGACAGCATTGTTCACAGTCTCCCTGTTCATGGGTCTGAATGTGACAGCATTGTTCAGTCTCCCTGTTCATGGGTCTGAATGTGACAGCATTGTTCAGTCTTCCTGTTCATGGGTCTGAATGTGACAGCATTGTTCACAGTATTCCTGGTCATGGGTCTGAATGTGACAGCATTGTTCACAGTCTTCCTGTGCATGGGTCTGAATGTGACAGCATTGTTCACATTCTTCCTGTGCATGGGTCTGAATGTGACATCATTGTTCACAGTCTTCCTGCTCATGGGTCTGAATGTGACAGCATTGTTCAGTCTCCCTGTCCATTGGTCTGAATGTGACAGCATTGTTCAGTCTCCCTGTTCATGGGTCTGAATGTGACAGCATTGTTCAGTCTCCCTGTTCATGGGTCTGAATGTGACAGCATTGTTCAGTCTCCCTGCCCATGGGTCTGAATGTGACAGCATTGTTCAGTCTCCCTGTTCATGGGTCTGAATGTGACAGCATTGTTCAGTCTCCCTGTTCATGGGTCTGAATGTGACAGCATTGTTCAGTCTCCCTGTTCATGGGTCTGAATGTGACAACATTGTGCTACTTTGTGTTGTGACTTGGGAGACAGAGTGTCCTGTATTTTACGGTCCGCAGTTAACACTGATTATGGCTCTGTGTTTGTGTGGCCCGTGGTGCCGACTCAGTGTGGCCCGTGGTGTCGACTCAGTGTGGCCCGTGGTGCCGACTCAGTGTGGCCCGTGGTGCCGACTCAGTGTGGCCCGTGGTGCCGACTCAGTGTGGCCCTTAGTGTGGCCCGTGGTGTCGACTCAGTGTGGCCCGTGGTGTCGACTCAGTGTGGCCCGTGGTGCCGACTCAGTGTGGCCCGTGGTGCCGACTCAGTGTGGCCCGTGGTGCCGACTCAGTGTGGCCCGGGGTGCCGACTGAGAGGGACGGTGCCGCCGACCGTGTCCCGCGGTGCCGACTGAGTGTGGCCCGGGGTGCCGTCTGAGAGGGACGGTGCCGCCGGCCGTGTCCCGCGGTGCTCTGTTTGTGACTCGGCTGCTGTGCCGTGCTGCAGGTGGTGGTGGCCAACATTGACACCTACCTGAGCGCCGCCGCCGGGGAGCAGTACAACGTGCTGCGGAACACCCTGTGGCGCACCATCGAGGACGAGATCACACCCAAAGGTCAGTCGCTGGGTCTGTGCTGCGCTCGGAGCGTGTTGGTTTTGTAGATCTGCGACGTAAGTTTCTGTACGGCGCTATGGGTGTGTTGGCTGTGTAGACCAGCGGCGTAAGTTTCTGTACGGCGCTATGGGTGTGCTGGTTTTGTAGACCAGAGACGTAGGTTTCTGTACGGCGCTATGGGTGTGCTGGTTTTGTAGACCAGCGGCGTAGGTTTCTGTACGGCGCTATGGGTGTGCTGGTTTTGTAGACCAGAGACGTAGGTTTCTGTACGGCGCTATGGGTGTGCTGGTTGTGTAGACCAGAGATGTAGGTTTCTGTACGGCGCTATGGGTGTGCTGGTTTTGTAGACCAGAGACGTAGGTTTCTGTACGGCGCTATGGGTGTGTTGGTTGTGTAGACCTGCGACGTAGGTTTCTGTACGGCGCTATGGGTGTGCTGATTTTGTAGACCTGCGACGTAGGTTTCTGTACGGCGCTATGGGTGTGCTGGTTTTGTAGATCTGCGACGTAGGTTTCTGTACGGCGCTATGGGTGTGCTGGTTTTGTAGACCTGCGACGTAGGTTTCTGTACGGCGCTATGGGTGTGCTGGTTTTGTAGATCTGCGACGTAGGTTTCTGTACGGCGCTATGGGTGTGCTGGTTTTGTAGACCTGCGACGTAGGTTTCTGTACGGCGCTATGGGTGTGTTGGTTGTGTAGACCTGCGACGTAGGTTTCTGTACGGCGCTATGGGTGTACTGGTTTTGTAGATCGCAGCGTGGCACAGCGCTCTCGGTGTGTTTGCTAGTTTTGTAGTTAAAAGCGAGCGCGAAGCGCTCGCTCGTCCTTCCGTGGTATATGTGGAAAATCTGAATATGAGCGGCCCGGCCCGGCCCGGCCCGACCCGACCCGACCCGACCCGACCCGACCCGACCCGACCCGACCCGACCTGACCTGACCTGACCTGACCTGACCTGACCTGACCTGACCTGACCCGACCCGACCCGACCCGATCCGATCCGACCCGTGGCGACGATTTTGATAAGCTTATATCTCTGCAACCGCACGTCCGATTGACAAGCGGGCTTCTTTGCTGAGCAGCCCCATCCAACCTACCCTGTTTGAGACCAGTGCCGACTCATGTGAGTGCCTACCACTGCGTGTGGCGCGTGCCGCGTGAGGGGTGTTGAAAAGTGTTTTCTCGCAAAAACTCCCAACGGCTGAGCCGATTGTGTGCAAATTTGGTGTGTGGTTAGGGACCCCTCCGCCGCCAATTTTCCACAGGTCAGGGGCGGGGTGCCTCTGCAGGGGTGCGGGGTACTCACCCCGGGGAATAGGGGTGCGCACGTACTCACCCCTATTCTATATCTCAGGAACGGCTGAGCCGATTGTGTTCAAATTTGGGATGTAGTTGGAGACCTCTCAGCCACCACTTTCCCACAAGTCAGGGGTGGGGTGCCCCTGCACGTGCGCACGTGCGCACCCCTAGTATGTATCTCAGGAACGGCTGAGCCGATTGTGTTGGAATTTGATGTGTGGTTAGAGACCTCAGCCGCCGCCTTTCCACAAGTCAGAGACGGTGTGCCTCTGCACGTGCGCACTTGCTCACCCCTATTCTGTATCTCAGGAACGGCTGAGCCGATTGTGTTCGAATTTGGTGTATGGTTAGGGACCTCTCAACCACCACTTTCCCACAAGTCAGGGGGTGGGTGCCTCTGCACGTACGCACGTATTCACCCTTTTTTGTATCTCAGAAACTACTTGCCCGATCGAGTTGAAAATCACCATACATTCTGCTCGCGTTCGCTCGTTCATCGCCAACTAAGGCGCCTTACTGGTTGTAATGTGATACAGCATTTGTCACTTCGCCGATACTAACATACTGTTTGGCTGGGACGGGACGGGAGTCGGGGAGAAACACGCTTATAGACAGCGTTTATCAAGTACATTTTGTGGTTTTGGCCGTTTGTTTCGCCGATTGACAGCGTGTGGAGTCTCCCGTTGTCAGCTCTGATAGAACAAAGCGAGATAAATGTTGCCAGTAATGTTTTCGGATCGGAGATTAATTTGTCAGAGTTCAATAGTGATCGTTGATATATGTTTGCATCGATCTGGTACCCGCTGTACGTTGTTCACTTCGGCCAGTTTTATATGTGAACAGGCTTTGCGAGAGTTACCGAGACTAGCGGTTATTACGAATGTGAACTTTGACATCCTGAACAAAGCATCTCGGTTCTCCGTGAACTGACTCAGCGTCCGTCCCTGCAGATTGTCGTTATCAAGGATTTTTCAACGCGAATAGGTTAGAATTGTCGCTCACCCTGCGCCTGCTTTAACTATTCACGTCGCTGGAGTCTGGAATGAGTGGGCCGTACTCCGGTACTGTTAGAACCGGCGGCGGCTCACTGCAGAGCTGACAGCGACCACCGGCTTCCGTGTCGTACCCGTCAAGTCTGGAGGGATGTTCGACACGGTGTCTCGTCGGTTCCGCTCTGCCACCGCCCCCGCACTGACTGGGCTCACTGTCCGTCCGACAGAGTGCGACATCTACCGCTACAACCCGGACCTCCAGAGCGACCCCTTCGGCGAGGACGGCTGCCTCTGGTCCTTCAACTACTTCTTCTACAACAAGAAGATGAAGCGCATCGTCTTCTTCACCTGCCGAGCCATCAGGTGAGTCGACTGCTCGGGTTTGGTCGTATTATGTGTGGAATGGCCGATAGTAATGTCCTGAGACGAGCGAGAGCACTGGCCGCTGTTTAGCTGTGTGCCGCCTGCAGCCTGAGTGAGCTAGTTGTGTGCTGTTCAGGTGACGGACCTGTCACTGCCAGTGCTGCGGGTGGCGACCGCTGAGTGAAATCTCCAAACCGCTTAAGCAATGCATGTTGGCAGCTTGTGAAACGGGATGTATGCAGCGAGGCGATATTCTTGGAGCGCTACGGTGGCGAGAGTGTTGCGAAAGCAGCAGCTGACGGGTCCTCCCTCAGCTCTGTATCCCGACGTAGTGCGGTGCCGTACGGCCGTACTGCGCGCGCGCGAAAGTCGCCGACCTTGACTGAGTCCGGATGGGTTTGGCCAAGGCTTGGCTGACCGGAGACTCTGATCCGCCGCATATATGGATAGACTTTGGAGTGGCGCCGCGAGTGTGTATGATTTATCGTGGAAATGTTTTGACTCCCACGGATGGTATGCCCTATTGGTATGGATTCGGAGCACTGATCGACACACCTGACTCGATTCTACGATCCGGGTGTGTGTCCGGGTTGCAAACAGCCGAAAACTCACATCGTAAAAGCTGTGGTTTTCGTTTTCAGTTTGCCAGCTTCTTTGCTGTTAAAGGTCCGCAGTTTGTTTTTGTATGCTGGGCTTGGCACATCTCCAAGCGTCTATGTTGTTGTCACGCGAAGTGACTTGTTTATGTCGATGCTCCACCAGATGTCCGTTATGTATACCGGCGGAGACGTACAGAACGTTGGCGATCAGCTCTCCTGTTTTGCTGGTCCCAGTTCACGGACTCCACATAACCAGTCAGCTGCGGCGCCCTAAAACCACAGTCATCATCATCATGACACCGCTGGACTCGATGGCCTCGATGGCCTCGATTTCGGCCGCTGTTGGTAATACCATTAGCGGTGTCTTGAAGCCGCGTCACGCTGGCCCAGAGTTGTTGTCCCAGAGGTCACGGTTTTTTGTGTATCATTCCGACTGTCGTGATTAACATTGGAGGCGTTGAGGCAGCACAGGGACCGGTTTGGGCTGTCGATCATAACTTCAGGGCCACGGCCACCGGCCAAAAACACGGACACAGGTGACCAAACAAAACAGACCTGTCGCGGTCACGTGTGGGTTCAGATAGACACTAGAAAAAAACACGGACACACGTGACCAAACAAAACAGGCCTGTCACGGTCACGTGTGGGTTCAGATAGACACTAGAAAAAACACGGACACACGTGACCAAACAAAACAGACCTGTCGCGGTCACGTGTGGGTTCAGATAGACACTAGAAAAAACACGGACACACGTGACCAAACAAAACAGACCTGTCGCGGTCACGTGTGGGTTCAGATAGACACTAGAAAAAACACGGACACACGTGACCAAACAAAACAGACCTGTCGCGGGCACTTGTGGGTGCAGAACAGACACTAGAAAAAAGCACGGACACACGTGACCAAACAAAACAGACCTGTCGCGGTCACGTGTGGGTTCGTATACAGTACCAGCGTCAGCCAGGAGAGTGATACTGACGTCACATCCCGGTGGGCGTGGCAGCAGATACAAAGATAACAAAGCACGACTGGTGTCTTGTCTGTCGTGTCCGCCAGTCCTGCTGGAGTGGAAGGGCGGCGTTCAGTGTCCTCGGCTGTCCCTGCCCTGCCGCTGACCTTGCCACCTGGCGGAGGACGCCGCGTGGCCGCCGTCCGCCGTCCGCCGTTTGCCGAGATTAGGGAGCTCCTTTGTGTTATCTGGCTGACGATACTGCGATAACATGTCACAAATATAGGGAATTATCAGAGAGATTCAACAGGCTCGACAAGGTTTAACAAACTTGTTTGTGTATATCGACACTTAATAAATAAACACAAGTAGCTAGCAATGTTTCCCGAACGATCATCTATGTGGCTGCGTTTCCCAAAGGTTGCTGCTAAAGTGAGTGGGTAGGGGGAACACACGGCCATGCGACCAGGCAACAGATGGCCTGGCGAAACATCGGCCACGAACGGGTCAAGCGGCCAAGGGTTTCAGTAGTCGCGCCAGCTTCTCGCCAGCTGCGGCTTGATAAACGTGACCCTGACACGGGGTTGCGATCGAGCGCGAGACGTTGTTAATAGTCCTGGCCGGTCTGTGGGTATACTGTATATACATTCGTCAAATACACCATTACGGTGCTTTGTGTCACGGTCGGCAGAGCTGGTTTTGTTTGACGCTGGTTTCCTGTGGCGTCGCTGTGCGGCCTCCTCGCTGCGTCGATATCTGCGCGTCAACAGCGCGATGTTATCTTGTCCCGCTCAATACCACCGTGTGGTGCGACTACTGAGTCACACACGGACTGCCATCCGCCCCCCCCCCCCCCCGCCGCCTGCTGGGGAGCCTGCAGGGCCTGATGTCTGCCGACTGGGGTAGGTAGGGAGCGGGACCGGAGCCCTGCTTTGTCCCGCACCCCCCGACGCGGTGCCGGGGGACGTCACCGTGATGCCACCTCAGCGGACCGTCCGGCCCGTCCGGCCCACACGGTCGGCTATGACGCAGCAGCGCAGCGCAGCCGACCGGCGGCGGCGTGTGGTGGGAGTGGTGACGTCACCGTGATGCCACCTCAGCGGACCGTCCGGCCCGTCCGGCCCACACGGTCGGCTATGACGCAGCAGCGCAGCGCAGCCGACCGGCGGCGGCGTGTGGTGGGAGTGGTGACGTCACCGTGATGCCACCTCAGCGGACCGTCCGGCCCGTCCGGCCCACACGGTCGGCTATGACGCAGCAGCGCAGCGCAGCCGACCGGCGGCGGCGTGTGGTGGGAGTGGTGACGTCACCGTGATGCCACCTCAGCGGACCGTCCGGCCCGTCCGGCCCACACGGTCGGCTATGACGCAGCAGCGCAGCGCAGCCGACCGGCGGCGGCGGCGGCGTGTGGTGTGAGTGGTGACGTCACCGCGCCGCCTCCGTTAGCCGGCGGAGGGGCCGGGCGGACACGGCAGACGACGAGCGGCCTTTGTTGTCCGCTACTGCGCCGTACCGCGGCGCCGCCCCATACACAGAGCCGCAGCGGCAGCGGTGACGCGAAACATTACTGAAAGTGCTTTCGAGACTTGTTGGTTGTTGTGGCGAACTATAAATGGATTAGTGTTGTTACTGAGAAACAAACGTTGGTACTATGGCTTTTTGGTTGAAATGTGTGTGTTGTAAAACTGCAAACTACAAGTTTTTTCGTATTGTGTTCACTTTGTGAGACCCAAGTATTCAGCATACCCTCGCCAGTGATAGCTACGTCCGATACCTACGTAACCGTGCCGGGGGACGACCCCCCTGGCGTTTCGCCGCTAATTTAGCTAGAGCTTCGATTAAAAAACGAGCGTGTTGCTTGTGACGAGAGGAAGCCGTCGATACCCGATTTGAAGGTGTCCTGGGTCATTAGGTTACTTCTGAGGTCATGTCAATGACCCCAATGTCATCCAAATCGTCCATGTGTAGAGATTTAATTATAATCCAGCTTGAGTCGTGAATCCAAATGCAGCACATTTCTTGTCGTTAGAGGAATGTATTTCTATTAACTCTAGATCCCTGTTGACCTGATGACCTTTGACCTGATGACCTGATGGCCTAGTGTGACCTTTGATCTAATATCACTATTATATATCCGCATTCGTGCTTGTCCATCATAGACGGCTGTTATGTGTTTATCTACAGTTGGTAGAGGTCTGCAAAGCATAGCTCCTGAACAACAAACACTCGGAAAGTGCACAAGCATCGACACTACGGGACGCTAGTTGCGCCTGACATGACCTTGACAAACAGGTCACGGGTCATGAGGAATAGAAGTTTGCAATTTGCAGAGTATGTGTCAAATTGTTCAAAAGTAGGGTACTGAAAGTTTCATCGCAATCGGTTGATAAATACGCGAGTTATTCCCGAGAAAGAAAAAAAACGAGAGGTGGAATCCCCCCGCACTTGGCGAGGGTTAACCTCCGGAAGACCTGTTTTCCTCAGCCATCTGCTGCCGTTGTTCCGTCTCGCACAGTATCTAGCGCACAGTGTCTTTAGCGCACGGTGTCTTTAGCGCACGGTCTCTACGGAAAAATAGCGCACAGTCGCTGTGTCTGTTTGTGCATTCCCGGCGGCAACAGAGCGGTCTGGGGTCAGCGCGCACTGTTTGCTGTGATGGGCGGGGCTGGGGGGCTGGTGTAGCCACCGCGCCGCCCCGGCCGCCAACTGGCAGCCCGCTCCGCCCGCCCGGCCGGCTCTTTGTTGACGTTCTGAGAGCGGAGTCGAGCAGAGGTCATACCCCGCCCTCTCCCCGCCCCCCTCTACCCGCCCCCTGGCGCCGCGGGGTGTCTCGGCCCGTGACGCCCGGGAATGGCTCGTGCTCACCGTGACGGGGCCCGGGCCGGTGGGGTGGGGGTAACGTGACGGGACCGGGGGAGGGGAGGGTGACGTGACGCGATACGGCGCGTGCCGGGACTGTTGGCCGTATATGGCGATGTTTTCCGCTGGTGGTCGGCTGGCGGGTCGACTGCCTGCTCTCCGGCGGACCGCTGACCCGACTGTAGCGTCCTACAGCCCGCTGTCCCGGCTGTAGTCCCGTCTTTGTCGGCGTACGGCGCCGGTACCGGTCGTCCTGCGGACCGCCGTCCCGGCTGTAGGCCGGTCTTTGTCGGCGTACGGCGCCGGTACCGGTCGTCCTGCGGACCGCTGTCCCGGCTGTAGGCCGGTCTTTGTCGGCGTACGGCGCCGGTACCGGTCGTCCTGCGGACCGCTGTCCCGGCTGTAGGCCGGTCTTTGTCGGCGTACGGCGCCGGTACCGGTCGTCCTGCGGACCGCTGACCCGGCTGTAGGCCGGTCTTTGTCGGCGTACGGCGCCGGTACCGGTCGTCCTGCGGACCGCTGTCCCGGCTGTAGGCCGGTCTTTGTCGGCGTACGGCGCCGGTACCGGGCGTCCTGCGGACCGCTGACCCGGCTGTAGGCCCGTCTTTGTCGGCGTACGGCGCCGGTACCGGGCGTCCTGCGGCCCGCTGACCCGGCTGTAGCGTCCTGCGGCCCGCTGCCCCGGCTGTAGTCCCGTCTTTGTCGGCGTACGGCGCCGGTACCGGGCGTCCTGCGGCCCGCTGACCCGGCTGTAGTCCCGTCTTTGTCGGCGTACGGCGCCGGTACCGGTCGAAACACCGCTCACCTGACACTTCCCTCCGCGGTAGGGCTGATTCAAACGCCTCCAGAAAACTCTGAATGGCTCATGTTACCGTTAGACACACACTTTTTTCTTCTTCTCCAGCCCAATATACACAATGTGTTGTTTATGTATATGGCCTACTTACAGTTGGATACCAGAAGAAGTCGCGGCGCAGACAGTGCAGACCATACTCACACATTTGAATGCTTCTGTTATTTCGAAGTACATCTGTGGCTTTTCCCGATAAAAACGGCGGTACTGATCAGCGACTACATTGTATTATAATGCAATGTGGTCACGCTGATCAGTAGCAGCCGTTTTTATTCCATTATACAGATTATACAGGAATGTGACCGAGTAGTGTGCTGCAATCAGGAAACTTAGGAAGCGTACGAGCCTGCGCGCGACGTTTGTCTGCGCCTGCCTCGGGTATCAGTGGCCGCTGTGCCGGGTGACGTCATCGGTCCGTTACCGAGATATCGCGCCGTGTCCCGTGTGATAGCGTCGGCGACGTGCATATACACGTCCCGCCGAGCTCTGACTGCTCACCTTTCTTGTGCTGAGTTATACGCAGTTGTAGCGTAGTATCTCCATCAGCCTGTTATACTCGTAGTTAGCGGAGGTGTCTCTTCTACTAACCCGTTATATTCTGCTGAGATGCCCCTAGCATGGTGTTCCCAAGTCCTAATAATTATCAGCGTCAGATGTCGTGCATGTCAGAACCTCCATGTTACGCTAAACCATCCCTGACCAGTGCCCACCTTCCCGATTTGTCCCATGCCACCTCTCGCTGCACTGTTAACTTCAGCTATCTAGCTATATCCCCGTCAACCCGCGCCGTGCCGGGGGGGGGGGGGGGGGGGGGGGCGTTTAGACGCCCTCCTCCCCCTAAGGGTTTTCGAGGATAGCGAAAAAACGGCGACGCTGCGCGCCGCTGTTTTTGACACAGCTGTTGAGGCATCAATTTCCTACATATTGTAAAATTGTTGACCACGGGTCGTCTCAGGTCAGGTCACCAGACCAGGTCACGTGACCCCACCTCCAAAAAGTGTGCGGTCGTCTCACAGCCACAGTTTTGGGCCGATCGATTTCGTACTTACAGGATTTCATAAGGGCAATGGTACCTACAATTATATTATCTCGGATTTTCGATATCGGTGACCTAAGGTCGGGTCAATTTCGGGACCTCCCATTATAAGTCAATGGGGAAATATTCAAATGCTTCCTATTCTGAGGATACGCATGATATCAGCCCAATTACTTATGGATCATGTTAGCATAGGTCATTCTTGAAGACCAAGGTGCAATTTTGGTTCAGTGACCCCTACAGGGTCAGCTGAGGTCATCCGAGGTCACAAACACTTTTTGTCAATAACTCGACAAAATCCCGATAGAGACGTGAAACTGGCACCAACGTGTTTGTCTCGTCGAGGCACGTCTGCTAATGTGCAACATGACCTAATTGGGTCACCACTTGACCTTAACCTGAGGTCAATTTTTGTAGTTTACCTAAACTGGTCATCATGAATATGATTCGAAGCGCCTTGACAATACAAACACGATGGCGTCACAATTATTGCGGTGTCTTTATTAGTTAAACATATATTTGTGATAACTGTTTTGCTAAAAAAATAGCCTTTTTACATTTGATGAGCTCTGGAGCCTAAACTATTGACATTAGCTCAAATCTGAGGGCACCGTACCGATTACATTTTTTCAATAGCTTTCCATTGCTTTTTTCCCGTGTGTTCCTATATATCATAGTTCCTGTGATATCACAGGAACTATGACGTGCTATGTACGCGCTATTTTCTGGAGCGAAGTCCTAAAACTGGAAAATTTGACCCTCGATGACTTTTGGTGACCTCTATATTGACCTGAGAAAAAATGCCTGAAATAGTTACAAAATGCATTTTGACGAGCTTTCGAACAGTGTTTTCGGTTTTGCCTACGTTCTGTAGGAGCCGAGTTGAGGGGGCATCTACCCCCCCCCCCCCCCTCGGCACGACGAAGGTGGCGTCGAGCAGCGGCACGGTGCGGGTTAAGGGGTTAACTGCACTGTGCAGCCTCTTCTGACTGCGGGCCGCTCTGTTTCAGCGTCAACTACAACATGCTGCGCCTGGACTCCGGCTCGGGCCAGTTCAGTATGGAACTGGACGAGGACTATATGCTCGATCTGCAGGAGGAGGCCGACATGTAAGTCCTCCTCCGGGGTCTGCTGCGGCGCCGGGAGGGATGCCCCCCCCCCCCCCGGTCCAACAGCGGCGCGGGGGGGGGGGCGGTACTGGCGGCCGCACACTCGCCGTCGGAGGGGGGCGCTGGAAGGAGAGGACCGACGGAGAAGGAGCAGTACTGCTGGTCAGAGAAGAGTACACTGGCCGGCTTTGGCATCCTCGACACGAGCACAGGAGGACTTGAATCGGAGGGATGCTGAGAGCACAGGACAGGACTTCATGTTGGTATCTGTAGCCAGGCTGGAACATACAGAACAGGAGGGAAACCAGTCGCCGTACACAGAGGATACGACCGACCGCTTTTGTGAAATAACCGCCGGGGCTACTTGCAGGAAGATGATTGCTAGTCTGCTCTACGACGCGGAGGACGGCATACGTTCTGCAGGATATGATAGCGCGTGTGTCGCCGAGAGAGACACCGGACAGGTGCGCTGCGGACTTTGGCTACACGAATTAACTTTGAGCCAGAGATGTGGGGACGGGATGACAGCGGCCTGATGCAGTTGGCGCCTGAAGCGACTCTGTGATGTAGATCGACCGCCGGCCGTCCGTTGTTAGCGCCACGAGCACCTCCCGAGAGCACCTCCCTTCCCACCGAGCGCGCCGCTCTGGAAGCATGGCAGTGACGTGCACCCCGCCTGGTGGAGGACGGGCTGCTATGAATTGCCACGCGTCGAGCAGGCCGCGGCGGCGCACGGCAGAGCGCCTGTCTGCTGACCTGACCTGACCTGACCTGTCTGACCCGGACCGGACCGGCCGGCCGCCTCCGCCGCCGCCTGCTGATGTATTGGTTGTTTCGGCGGCGCTGCTCGTCTGAGGGCGGTCCGTGGCGGTGGCGGGGACGGCGCCGCTCAGGTCAGACTGAGGTCAGTCAGAGGTCAGAGGCCGGACTGTCGGAGATCGTCAGAGGGCGGTCCGTGGCGGTGGCGGGGACGGCGCCGCTCAGGTCAGACTGAGGTCAGTCAGAGGTCAGAGGCCGGACTGCCTGAGATCGTCAGAGGGCGGTCCGTGGCGGTGGCGGGGACGGCGCCGCTCAGGTCAGACTGAGGTCAGTCAGAGGTCAGAGGCCGGACTGTCGGAGATCGTCAGAGGGCGGTCCGTGGCGGTGGCGGGGACGGCGCCGCTCAGGTCAGACTGAGGCCAGAGGCTGGACTGCCTGAGATCGTCTGAGGGCGGTCCGTGGCGGTGGCGGGGACGGCGCCGCTCAGGTCAGACTGAGGTCAGTCAGAGGTCAGAGGCCGGACTGTCGGAGATCGTCTGAGGGCGTACGTGGCGGGGACGGCCGGCCGGACCGGACGGCGCCGCTCAGGTCAGACTGAGGCCAGAGGCCGGACTGCCTGAGATCGTCTGATGAGGGCGGTCCGTGGCGGTGGCGGGGACGGCGCCGCTCAGGTCAGACTGAGGCCAGAGGCCAGACTGCCTGAGATCGTCTGAGGGCGGTGGGACTCCGTGTTGATCCGCGTATTGATAACCTTTGGACCTGGCCCGGGGTGAGGGCACCGCAACTCGACTCAGCTCAGCTGCGCAGCTTGCGCCCCCAGTCTGTCTTCTCCGGTGATACCGGCTGACCCGGCTGACCCGTGACCCTCTGTACCCGACACGGCCGGAGGCTGCTGCACTCCTGTCCTGCCGTCCCCGCTCCCCGGCCGGTGTCGGTCTTCCCCAGCCATCCAGCCGAGCCATCCGTCCTCCCCAGCCGGCGGCCGGCGTCAGCGTCTGACCTTGACCGGGGGCAGCTGGCGCCGCCCCAGGCGCGCTTGAGGCCGTTGGCGCTCCGCCGTGGAATGCTGCGGCAGGCGCCAGATACACGGACTGTCTTATAACGGCTGGCGGAACGCCCAACTATCGCGAGTTGAATGCTGAAAGATGCACACAGATGTAACGTTAGCGTAGGCTCGAATATTCCAGAAAGTGCAAAGATGTACAAGAAATTTCGGTGACTGCTAGAGCGTCCGGCGCAGAGTAGGTGTATACATGTTTTTATTTTTAAGTCGTGCTGTTTTAAACAGTCCTGAATGGTGTTTAACCCGAGTGTATGGAAGCCGGTCAGTTGGTTGTACAAAGCGCGACGGTGCCTCGGCATGGGTTCTGCCTGATGCGACCGACCTAGTGATTGTATTTTGTTGCGTGCTAATTTAGATCTCTATTAAGTGTGATAGGATCTGCCCGTAGCGTAAAGTTCGACTCGTTCGCCTTCATTATTGTCCGCCTGTTCTTTCCATCCTCATGGCGTCGTCAGTGTACGTGCCGCTTCGTGTCCCTGTAACGTATGCTAGTCTCGACACTGGTGAGTGATGAGTGATCATGTAGTAACTAGTGAGTAGATATGGCTTCCCGCGGTGGGCGGCGGGCCGCCGTCCTGGGTTTTCGCAGCGAGCGAGTGACTCGCTCGTGTTTCGTTTGTTCGGTCGCCTCGTGTGAGGGCCGCTCGGCCCGCTTGGCCGGTGGACTGAGAGGGTGGTGCCCTTTCGGCCGGGACAGATTTTAGCGCCGTCTGCTGGGACGGCTGTGGGTGGCGCCAGGGAATGGCGCTCCCCGCCGTCCGCGCCCTTCGCTGCTCTAATACACACTGTCACCGTATGACTGTTTTTTCTTCTGGCGGCTCGGTCGTGACGTTACTGCCTTCTGCCGCCGTCACGGGTACGCCGCCGCCGTCATGGGTACCGTCGCCTCGCGTCTCGCGGGCCTTCTGCCGCCGTCACGGGTACCGTCGCCTCGCGCCTCACGGGCCTTCTGCCGCCGTCACGGGTACCGTCGCCTCGCGTCTCACGGGCCTTCTGCCGCCGTCACGGGTACCGTCGCCTCGCGTCTCGCGGGCCTTCTGCCGCCGTCACGGGTACCGTCGCCTCGCGTCTCGCGGGCCTTCTGCCGCCGTCACGGGTACCGTCGCCTCGCGTCTCACGGGCCTTCTGCCGCCGTCACGGGTACCGTCGCCTCGCGTCTCACGGGCCTTCTGCCGCCGTCACGGGTACCGTCGCCTCGCGTCTCACGGGCCTTCTGCCGCCGTCACGGGTACCGTCGCCTCGCGTCACGCGGGCCTTCTGTCGCCGTCACGGGTACCGTCGCCTCGCGTCTCACGGGCCTTCTGCCGCCGTCACGGGTACCGTCGCCTCGCGTCTCACGGGCCTTCTGCCGCCGTCACGGGTACCGTCGCCTCGCGTCACGCGGGCCTTCTGCCGCCGTCACGGGTACCGTCGCCTCGCGTCTCACGGGCCTTCTGCCGCCGTCACGGGTACCGTCGCCTCGCGTCTCACGGGCCTTCTGCCGCCGTCACGGGTACCGTCGCCTCGCGTCTCACGGGCCTTCTGCAGCCGTCACGGGTACCGTCGCCTCGCGTCTCACGGGCCTTCTGCCGCCGTCACGGGTACCGTCGCCTCGCGTCTCACGGGCCTTCTGCAGCCGTCACGGGTACCGTCGCCTCGCGTCTCACGGGCCTTCTGCCGCCGTCATGGGTACCGTCGCCTCGCGTCAAATGGCCGCGGTTTTTAGCGGTGTTGAACCTCATGGCCCCATCGACCGATAACTTCACACATCCGACTCGGCAAACGCTGGAACGCGACTGGCTCGTAGCTTTGGAAAAGAATGGTTTGTGAAGGCGAGGTGCGGCATCTTCCGCTCCACAGCTTGGTTAATCTGATCAGGATTTGGGAGATATATGAAGTAGCAGCACTTGGGTGGTCCGACTCTTAGTCACCTAGATGTATAGGAAATGTGTATAATAAGAATAGGAAATAAGGAATATGATTTGCATCATGTTTGTTGTTGATGTTGCCGCGCTGTCTTAAAAAGCAAGAGGCCGCCGGCCCGGCTAACCAACAACGATGCGCAGCTAGCGCCACCTGTCAGGCCGAGGCACTGCTACAGTGCCACCTATAGGAGTTGATTGGGTTTCTTCGGACAAACTTTGTCCTCGGATTTCCTCGCGCGAAATTGTTTTCGTCGCCTTGCATTGTATGACGATGTTTGGTTTGTTAATTTGCCGTATGAATTCGCGGACGTAATTGTTGGTTAGCGTAAAACTCCGATTTTTGTATTCGTGAGAAACTTCGAATGTGCATTAAATCAATCTGCGTCTCTCATTCACTGCTAGTTGTTTAGGCCTTGTAGGTATAGCTTGCCCAATGCCCATGCCAATAGATAGGAGTATGGATGACAGCAATGACCTACTTAATTTATTATAATTCATTTCCAACCTCGTGATGGTGAGAGGCTCGTCACAATGGGCACATGTGGTCTATCTTCGCTACCAAACATGTAGGTATTCGTGTGTTGTGTGTGATAAATCAGTGAAAGACGCCATTTTTATCT
Source organism: Chirona hameri (assembly GCA_036785665.1). NCBI lineage: Eukaryota > Metazoa > Arthropoda > Thecostraca > Balanomorpha > Balanidae > Chirona > Chirona hameri. Next base: position 48,886 of record JAXIVJ010009155.1, read on the forward strand.
GCGCAAATAAGTGTCGCCATTGAGATATCCATGACATGCACAAGCATATTTTTTACCTGTCCTGTGATGTCACTAATGACCTCCAGGTCAACAAGATCGGATTTATCTCGGTAAATTGTCAGGCTATCGAATGCCTACCGTTTGCTTTAAAGGGCCCCTTTAACATTAGTTTTTAACTGAGATGTCCAGATTGTCGGGAGTACTGAGAAATCTCCAAATCTGGAATGTTCCCTTCCAAAACGACCTAGTTGCTGAGTTTCAACGCAAAAACCGTTGGGTTTATTTGGTTTTATTTTAAAGGGATTATACGGGTTTCCGTCCTGAAAGTAAATGCACTCTTTTGCAGTTGTATGAGCTATAAACACGTTTAAGACATATAACAGGGACCTCAATGCTCCTTAAGTCCATTATTTCAGCAATTATCAGCGTTAAAACTTGGGCGTTTTTCGAGACTAGTACCAGATAACGAGTACTTGATCGACACTACCGTCCACCACTTGTATCTTAAGATCAATTTTAGAGTTTTGAATTATCTGCAAGTCCTACACTGGATCACAAAATTATTATGCAATTCAAAACTGACGGGACTTTGTATTACTACACACTGTTCGTTGAGGTTTTGTGGTTTTGTGGTTTTGTTATCTCTGGCCTTCAGCGTTGTGAATTTGGTGGTGGTGTATTAACTTTTTGGCATGCAAATTCATGAAAAATATAGAATTTTATGGGGAAACTAGGTAACTGCTGCTATCGTTGTAACAAAACAAGTTTATTTTCTTTCCAATATTGCTTATTTTACCGGAAATATGCCATAAGTGAGGTGTTTTTATTAGCATAAAAGAGATGACTAGCTCTGCCTCAGCCGGTCCTGCAGAAAATACGCGGTGGCATCACCGCGCACTTTGGATTGTCCTTACGTGCAGAAGAGGTCATTTCCAGAAAAATGTGGCTACCGTGGGACTTCTACCACCTTTATAAGTATGTTTTACTATGTAACTCAATTATTCTGGGGAAAACTCCGTATAATCCCTTTAAAGGGACACATCTTGTGACGTTTCGCATACGTCATCACTACTCCACTGTGATTTATACCACACTTCGTTTTCGCTATTTTAACCGACCGCCACCGAAACGCATTAACTTCGTCAATTTGGAACCGATTTTCAATAGAAAATTACCAATAGATGCTTCGTGAAAAGACGCATTTTTGTATGGGTGGCTGGTCGGTGTTCATGCAATATATCGATTAAATTTTGACAAAGTTCGTTTTTTGTTTACGTTGAATTGACGCTTAGCTCAAAATATTATTGGCTTCGTCAATTTCTGTGCCTTTTCAAGTTTTCACTTCATCAATTTTCATTGGATTTCCAATTGAAAATAATAACAACACTCGTCTTGAAAAGGCACACCATTTGATGGATGGTTCGTACCGGTAGCTGCAATATTCTCCGCAATAAGAAGGAAGTATTTGCTTACGGGTCACAGGGGGCCCCGTCGAGATTGGCCCAGATACCATTTGCATTAGCTAAATGGCTTTCAAAAAGTCACAGAGGAGCCCTCAAACCAGGCAAGGGTCGCTGGTGCATGTCAAGGGCCTTCAGAGACACTGAAGGGCTTTTGAAGCCGGCCCAGGGGCCTCTTGGGCATGTCCAGGGGCCCATTGAGCCCACCGAGGGGCCCAACAACTGTCCAGGGGCCTCTCGAGCATGTCCAGGAGCCCCATTGAGCCCACTTAAGGGCGCAAAAACATCCCCAGGGACTTTTAGAGCATTCCCTGGACCCATTGAGCCCGCTCAGGGGCCCCAAAACCGGCCCAGGGGCCTCTAGAGCATGTCCACTTGTCCAGAGGCCAATTCAGCCCACCTACGGCCCAACAAACCTGCCCAGTGGCCTCTCGAGCATGCCCATGGGCCCATTGAGTATGTTCAGGGGCCTCACGAGCCTGGCCAGGGGCCCCATTATAGTCTGTTTTGGGGCCTCTTGAACCTGCCCAGGGGCCCATTATATTTGTTTTCCAGAGGCCCATCGAGTCTGTTTAGGGGCCTCTCGAACCTGCCCAGGGGCCATTATAGCATGCTCAGAGGCCTCTTGAGCTTGCCCAGGGGGCCCATTGAGTCTGTGCAAGGGCCTCTTAAACCTGCTTAGGCGCCATTAGAGTCTGTTCAGGGGCCTATCGAGCTTTCCCAATGGTCCATTGATCCTGTGCAGGGGCCTCTCCAACCTGCCCAGGGGCTATAAGAGTCTGCTCAGGGGCCTCTCGGCTTACCAAGGGGCCATTGAGTCTGTTCAGGGCCCTCTCGAGCTTATCCAGAGGGTCATTGAGTCTGTGAACGTGGCCCTCAAGCCTGCCCAGGGGTTGCTAGCTGTCGCCTGGAGCGCCTGCTATAGCTGGAGCGCCTGCTAGCCGTGGTCGGCGCGGTCATAATGAGCGGTAATGTGTTGTACTCCGGCCCATCTGGTGCAATGTTTTCCTGGGTTTAAAAATGGTAATTTGATAAGTCCGATGCGTTTTTGAATTCGGGGGGGGGGGTGGTAGTACAAAACAATTGAACAATTTTCCCTCAGGAGAGTGTGTGCTGCAATATTTGTCAGCCAGAGGCGTCGCCGACGGGAGGGTCGGAGGCGGAGGTCTAGGCAAACTCTCCCCACTTTTAGAAGGTGGGGGAGGGGGTCGACCCCTCCCCTTCTCACCTTTTGCGGGGAAAATGTACAATTTATCGTAAAAATTGCCTTTGCAGTGCAGTCAAAATCCAGCTATCCTAGTGTCAAAAACTGGCAAATTTCGCGCCGCTTCGAGGAATGACATAGGTTTCGCAATTGCTTATACAAATTTGGAAAATGGAAAAAATAATTTCATGAAGTGTCTGGTTTTAGGCTCTCCTTGGCGGGAATTGCTGGCCCCAGGGGTCATTCCCTTCATAAAATATTCACTTTTAAGTTTCAAGCAGGCTAAATGTTTAGCTAGTTTGCCGAATTCCGAATAAGGCGACGCGAACGCAAAGACGAGAAGATCGGCACCCGGAAGCTGCTCCATCTAGCGGTGCACAATTTGCTGGACCGAAGAGCTAATAGTGGAAACGGGCCAGGCAGGCACGTAGCCAGGATTTCGTCCCCCCCCCCCACAGAATAAAAAAAAACGGATGAAAAGGCACGTTACAATGACGGAAAATGCAATATGACAGGCATGGCATGGGCCATACCAATTTTTAGGAGCAGGAGTTAGCAAACTGCCATATCAACTTTAGAACCAGCGACACCAGTTTGGAATCAGCTATACCAACTTGAATAACTCTTGGCGAAAAAATTTGAGTCTTATACCCTGGATATGCTTTCTCATCAATGCGTCGCATTGCGTATGGTGCGGACCTCTAAAAATGTTATATTG
>JAXIVJ010009156.1:0-10000 GCA_036785665.1 Chirona hameri
ACTTCCGACAGTGTGTTCGTGTCACGAAAGCCCAGTTCAAACTCAGCTCAACTCGATCCAGTTCGACACAGCTCAGCTCAGCTCAGCTAACTCTGCTCTGCCCAGCTCTGCCAAGCTCTGCTCAGCTCAGCTCTGCTCAGCTCTGCTCAGCTCTGCTCAGCTCTGCTCAGCTCTGCTCAGCTCTGCTCAGCTCTGCTCAGCTCTGCTCAGCTCTGCTCAGCTCTGCTCAGCTCTGCTCAGCTCTGCTCAGCTCTGCTCAGCTCTGCTCAGCTCGCTCAGCTCTGCTCAGCTCAGCTCTGCTCAGCTCTGCTCAGCTCTGCTCAGCTCCTGCCTCAGCTCTGCTCAGCTCTGCTCATCTCTGCTCATCTCTGCTCATCTCTGCTCAGCTCTGCTCAGCTCTGCTCAGCTCTGCTCAGCCTCTGCTCAGCTCTGGCTCAGCTCTGCTCAGCTCTGCTCAGCTCTGCTCAGCTCTGCTCAGCTCTGCTCAGCTCTGCTCAGCTCTGCTCAGCTCTGCTCAGCTCGCTAGCTCTGCTCAGCTCAGCTCTGCCAGCTCTGCTCAGCTCTGCTCAGCTCTGCTCAGCTCTGCTCAGCTCTGCTCAGCTCTGCTCAGCTCTGCTCAGCTCTGCTCAGCTCTGCTCAGCTCTGCTCAGCTCTGCTCAGCTCTGCTCAGCTCTGCTCAGCTCTGCTCAGCTCTGCTCAGCTCTGCTCAGCTCTGCTCAGCTCCGCTCAGCTCTGCTCCAGCTCTGCTCAGCTCTGCTCAGCTACTGCTCAGCTCTGCTCAGCTCTGCTCAGCTCTGCTCAGCTCTGCTCAGCTCTGCTCAGCTCTGCTCAGCTCTGCTCAGCTCTGCTCAGCTCTGCTCAGCTCTGCCTCAGCTCTGCTCAGCTCTGCTCAGCTCTGCCCAGCTCTGCCCAGCTCTGCTCAGCTCTGCTCAGCTCTGCTCAGCTCTGCAGCTCTGCTCAGCTCTGCTCAGCTCTGCTCAGCTCTGCTCAGCTCTGCTCAGCTCTGCTCAGCTCTGCTCAGCTCTGCTCAGCTCTGCTCAGCTCTGCTCAGCTTGCTCAGCTCTGCTCAGCTCTGCTCAGCTCTGCTCAGCTTCTGCTCAGCTCTGCTCAGCTCTGCTCAGCTCTGCCTCAGCTCTACTCAGCTCTGCTCAGCTCAGCTCTCCTCTGCTCAGCACACCTCATATCAGCCCAGCTCAGCTACTTACGCGCAGCTTCTGCCACGACCGTTAGAAGAGCCAATGCACGTGTTTGGCATCGATCTTGGATTATGGATTTATCGACCACCACACTGATGCAGCACCAGGCACGTAGCCAGGTTTCGTCCAGGGGGGGGGGGGGGGGGGGCGGCGCCTCGAAAGGGCCCCTTCCCGAGCGTCGAATGGCCCCTTCCCAAGCGTTTGAAAGGCCCCCCCCCCAAAACAAAAAAACGCATGAAAAGGCACGTTACAAGGCTGGAAAATGCAGTATGGCAGGTATGGCCATGGGCCATACCAACGGTTTAGGAGCTGGGGAGTTAGCAAACTGCCGCATCAACTTTGGAACCAGCGACACTAATTTGGATTCAGCTATACCAACTTGGAATATTTTTTAAGCTCAAGACCTGGCGCTCTTAAACAAATTGCGCCGCGGAGCGGCGCGAAAATTTTGAGTATTATGTCCCTGGGTTGCTTTCTCATCAATGCGTCGCATTGCGTATGGTGCGGACCTCTAAATTGTTTATATTGTGCGTTTAAAAGTGCGGGAAAAAGTGCTAAAGTTAACTATTTTTTCCCAATAATATAGGAAAGTAGCAACATAACACATAAATGCGCCGAGAAACTGACCGATTTTTTTCCTAACCCGCATATAATTGGAATTTGTAGTTAAATTGCGGCGCGGAGCGGCACGAAAATTTTGAGTTTTATTCCCTGTACAACTGTATTCTTACTGTTGAAAGGCCCAAGGTCCCTTCAGATCGTCTAGAGGGCCCCTCTGACCTCTTCTACGCCCTCCGACCTGTTCAGGGACTCATCTGGGATCCGCGAAGCGAAAAGACATGATGTGGAGTGGGTGATATATATAATACAAAGAGGGCTTACTCCACAGGAAAAAAATATAATCGGATCTTTCGGGCATATTGTAGCACCCTAACGAAGGGTGTTACAATATACCCGAAAGCTCCGCTTTTAATATTTGTATTGTGGAGTAAGTCCCTCTTTGTATGCAATCTTCATCTAGGATCTCTAAGTGCTTTGACCCTTCCGGTCTCACCAGAGACCCCTCTGACCTTCCAAGAAGCCCCTCTTGTGTGTCAAGGGGCCCATTCGGCCTGTTCAGAGGTCCTTCCAACCCTGGCCAGGGACTGCATTGGCTGCTTTGTCGCCCTGCCGACATGCTCAGGGGCAGGGGCGGCGGATTGCGGGGCGCAGGGTACCCAAAATCCCGCCCCCCCTCAAATGAAAATCCTGGGGAGGGGAAGGGTCATGTTGCCCCCAGATTGAGCAGGCTAAAATATGGGGGGGGGGGAATTACCCTTTGCCCCCCAGGATTTTCGGACTGGGGGGAATTTTGGGTACCCTGCCACCGCAATCCGCTGCCCCTGCTCAGGGGCCCTCCGACCTGCCCAGGGCTAGGAACTCATCCGGCATGTTCAAGGGGCCTTCCGACCGGCCCAGGAACCCTTTCGGTCTAGCCAGGGGCCCCTCTGACTTGCCCAGGAGCCCCTCCGATCGGCCCAGCGACTCTTCTGGTCGGCCTGCGCTGGCTGCTTTGTCGCCCTGCCGACATGCTCAAGGGGCCCTCCGACCTGCCCTGGAGCCCCTCTGTGCTGGCCAGGGGCCAATTCGGCATGTTCAGAGGCTCTTCTTACCCGCCCAGGGGTCCTTTCTGTCTGGTCAGGGGCCCCTCCGATCTGCGCAGGGGCCCTTTTAACTTGCCAGGGGCCCTCTGGTCTCTCCAGGGGCCATTTAACCTTCTAAGGGGCCCTTCCCGACCTAGCAAGGGACTGCGCTGGCTGCTTTGTCGCCTTGCGACATGTTCCAAGGGCCCTCCGACCTGCCCTGGGCTCCTCCGTGCTGGCTAGGGGCTCATTCGACATGTTCAGGGGCCCTTCTGACCCACCTAGGGGCCCTTTCGGTCTGGTCAGTGCCCCCTCTGACCTGCACAGGGGCCCTCTGATCTGTCCAGGAGCCCTCCAACCTGCTCAGGGGCCCTTATGACCTGGCAAAGGACTGCGCTGGCCGCTTTGTCACCCTGTCGACATGCTCAGGGGCCTCTCAACCTGCCCAGGGGCCCCTCTGTGCTGGCTAGGGGCCATTCGACGTGTTCAGGGGGGCCCATTTGACGTGCTCAGGGGGCCCTCTGACCCACTCAGGGGCCCTTTCGGCCTGGCCAGGGGCCCCCTCTGACATGCACAGGGCTCTTTTGAACGTCCAAGGGGCCCTCTGGTCTTTCAGAGGGCCCTGGTGGCCCTAAAGGACCTCTGAAGTCCTCTAAACTCTCTAAAGACCACGCTTCGTGTAGTAAAGAGCCTATGATACCGCGCTTCGCGCGGTCTCGTCGGCCCTTTTCGACGCGCTGCGCGCACCGAAAAGGGCCCTCGCGCGCCAAAAAGGGCCCTCCTGGCCCTCCAGGGGGGGGGGGGGGGGGGGGGCGGCCACCCCTCCGCCCTCCCCTTGGCTACGTGCCTGTGCAGCACATACACATATTAAAAAGACTCCAATATTTGGTCACATAACTAAAGGAGTGTATATACTGTCATATATCGTATACTGTCGGCACAGTTCAGTCTCATCGCCGCCATCGACAGCCACCCCCCCCTCCCCATCCACCGAGCATGTCACACCCACATCGCACCTGGAACTACCACATCACCGGCGGTTTGTCGCACAAATCAGTCCCAAATATTGGACGGCCGGGCTAGTATTTTGCCGGTAGTGCCCCTCCGACGCGGGAGGCAGCTGGCCGATACCCGTCTGATGGGGTTTCGGCCGCCGCCGGGCCCGGAGCTGGCGGCAGTCGGCTGAGGGACGGCATGGGTAACTACTACCCGTCTGATGGGGTCTCGGCCGCCGCCGGGCCCGGAGCTGGCGGCAGTCGGCTGAGGGACGGCATGGGTAACTGTCATCAGCTGACATATGGCGGATAGTGGTGGAGGATAACCGTCAGCAGCTGACATACGACATGACCAGTCAGAGCTCGGACATGTGCCGTTTAACAACCAACTGCACCGGACTTTCCAATTGTGTCCGCGAATGGGGGGAAAATATCAAATTTATCACATTTCCGAAAAGTTAAGATCGCTTTCAGTGTCCGCATTCGTTGGCCGATTATGACATCCAACGCTGAAGTTATGTAACTAATTGCGCATGGTGCGGCGGTGACACATTTCGCTAAGTTTTATATATTACGGTAATTGCCGCTAACGATTCAACGAAGCCAGGCACAGAAATGAGTGGAAATAAGACGAATTAACCATTTCTAAAACGATGGGTAGAAATGAAAGTTAAACCCCGGATAAACGGAACAGATGAATGATTCGCGGGTTCGCTTATACGATTTATCATCTCTGCTGATTCATGATACCTCTCAGCGTTCTTCGCCGGTTTCTTTCGAATATACGTATGAAAGATAACATTTGCATTTCAGTCAAGGCAAGGGAATTCTTTGGATCAGGGTTAACAATTATATCGCCATAGCCGCCACAGCGCCCAATATTTTCTCCATAATATCTATCGCTATCCGATCTTAACGAGAGAAATTGAAAGCCCGCCAACTTCAAATAAATAAAATAACCATCCTATTCAGCTATGTATTTTTCATGAATGGTTTCGCTTTTGTATACTTTTGTTACAGCAGCGAACCCACCCCTCACCAGCTTTAGCCATATTTTGCAATATGCTAAAGCAGACTGGTTATTGATTCAACTCTGATTGAATCGATTGGAATCATTCAATCAAAATCCCTTGAATCAAAGAAGAATCGATTCACCACCGTTTTTTTATTCATGAATCATGATTTAATCAAAACCTGCATAGAAACAAGGCTGATCGAATCAAAAAGGGTGTGCAATGTTATTTCAATGGTGAGTCAAACGTGATTTGATTTTTTAACAAAATTGATTCCTTGAATCAGAAATAATCATTTCTCAAAATGGTTATCCATGAATCAAACGGTGACTGAATCATTCATATTCCAATATGAATCGTGATTGAATCCTTCAAAAAGTCAATAACCAGTCTGTGCTAAAGACGGCCTTTTCTCGTTCCCGCTACTTGACAAATTCTCCCTACCTCCCATTTCAGCCCGGCCCTGCGGCTCCACTTCCCGGCCGGTAATCCCACTGAAGCCCGCCGCTGGCAGCTGCACGCAGTGTGAAACGCAGCAGTGCTGGGCATCCGCGACACGCCCGTTTCAGCCGTCACCTGCTGCGCGTCCCTCCCCCGACACCCCGTCCGCCAGCACGACCGCGCCGCGCGGCATCCGCGCCGCGGCACGTTCCATCTGCGTCACGACTGCCGTCGAAGGCGACGACCGCGCGTCGTCGCTGCAAACTGGCGCCGCCGCGCCGGACCGGGACGCAAGACCATCGTTCCGGGGCGTCTCAGCCCGCGCCACGCCGGCCGAAATAGACAACAATGGTGGCTGCGGCGTGCCGCGCGATCTCCGCGATCCCCGCGCGCCGCGCGCGTCGCACGGGCCGGAGCCCGGCGCTATTTGAGCTGCTGTCGTAAATCGGTTTCGACGGCGACGGTGCGGCGCGCGTCGGATACGACGGCGCGTGCCGGCCGGGCCAACGTCGGCAGCGGCAGAGGTGGGAGGGGCTGACGCCGTACAGGGATACTGCTGACGCACTCCACTCACGGCGGTCTGAGAGCTGGTGACGTCAGCAGAGATGGTGTTAGGGAATAAAAGGCAGGGAAGCCATGTCAGGGAAGCCATGTCAGGGAAGACAATCCACTCCACTCCACTGCAGTCTACGGTATCCACGTCAGGGAAACGTCAGCGAAGCCACGTAACGGAAACTACATCAGGGAACTCCCGTCAGGGAGGCGATGTCAGGGAAGCGATATCAGGGAAGGTACATGCGTCAGGAAAACGATGTCAGGGAGATGTCATGGAAGCCATGGCAGTAAAAGCATGTCATGGAAGTCATCTCAGAGATGCCTTCCATACTCAGTCGTAAAAAAAGACAAAAAGATAAGGGTGGTTCATGTTCGTTTTCCCACACATACTCAGAAACACTCCCGCATGCGTTCCGGCACCTCGCTCATCAGTCAACAGTCATCTGGTCACCGAGTGTGTGTGTGCGTTGATTATCCGCCATGCCGTTCGAAGGTTTTGTACCAGGGCCTTTTCTGAGATGGCAGGCGTCATCTTGTTGGGGTCGTCCTTGACGACTGTCCACATATCGGTGCCAGTGTCAGGTGAGGGCCATTGCCTGGTTTCCGGGGCTCCGCCACCGGGGCTCCGCCGCGGGGACGTCCCCCCCCAACATTTTCGGATTTTAACATTACGCCTACGCCATGGACAAAATTTACTTCAAAATGTCTCCGCCCCCCCCCCCCCAACTTTCGGAAGATGGCGGCGCCCTTGCCTGGTTTGCAAAAGCCTTCTCTGCAAAAGCCCGAAAGTGACTGCGACACCAATTCTTGGTCTTCTTGGCGCGATGGACTATAGAACGCCGTCTCGTTAAAAAAATCTCTCGACATGTCCGGCAGGAGTTTGGCATCGGTTGGCAGGCCATGGCCATCTTCAGAACCTCCTTGGCATAGTAGTTGCCAAAGGCTGTCTGGCCGCGGGGAACGATATGCGGGTCAGAGGCAGGCCTCGGGGCACGTTATGCGGGTCAGAGAGGCCTCTGTGGCCCATAATGTCCCGGAGTGTTAGGTTTCGATACAATTCCGTTTGTTCGCCGGTCGTGGGAGACGGCTGAAAAATGGTCACCACCAACCGCTCATCAATTCTGGGACACCCTGTATCCCGCTCAAAAATGGGCACCACCAACCGCTCATCAATTCTGGGACACCCTGTATCCCGCTCTGAAACCTCCTCTTCTGACCCGCCGATAGGTTCGGATTAAAATTCAATAATACTGGGTAAGAACGACTACAAGCAAGCATTTCACTGTGCCAGCACGACCGTTTTTTTTTCTTCAGGAAGATTTAATCGGACTTCTGATTTGATAGCTCTGTGGATCAGAGCCCATCGCCAAGCAAGCCTTCTTGAGTGAATTCTGAACCCTTAAATCCGATCTTGCTATTCCTGCTCGCCACCGGCCGAAGTTATGGCCGAAGGGTTCTTGTGCGGTAGAGACACAACACGGTCCTCCCAACCTCCCCACTGATCGCCGTCTCGGAGCTGCGGCTGCGCCACCGCCGACCGCAGGACATCCCACTCCGGGGGACACAAACGCAAGCTCAATAAGGGACTCGAACCCAGTCGACCCGAAAATCTATGTCTTGCTAGGACGGGAAAAAATCTGGCCGACATGCTTACAAACTGAGCCAGGCGATGATCGATACTTTTTGATACATGATCGATACATGATCGATACTTTTTGACGATACGTGTATAACCGACCAAGGGAGGACATTTATTAAATGTTATAAAATCTGAGCGTTACATAAGACCGCCTCCGGCGTCTGGCTTGGAGTCTGCGGCGGGCAGGCTGGTGTCGACGTGTCTGACGCAGGCTGGTGTCGACGTGTCTGGCGCAGGCTGGCGTCGACGTGTCTGGCGCAGGCTGGTGTCGACGTGTCTGGCGCAGGCTGGTGTCGACGTGTCTGGCGCAGGCTGGTGTTGACGTGTCTGGCGCAGGCTGGTGTCGACGTGCCTGTCGCAGGCTGGTGTCGTCGTGTCTGACGCAGGCTGGTGTCGTGTCTGACGCAGGCTGGTGTCGTCGTGTCTGACGCAGGCTGGTGTCGTCGTGTCTGACGCAGGCTGGTGTCGTCGTGTCTGACGCAGGCTGGTGTCGTCGTGTCTGACGTCAGCAGGCTGGTGTCGTGTCTGGCGCAGGCTGGTGTCGTCGTGTCTGACGTCAGCAGGCTGGTGTCGTGTCTGACGCAGGCTGGTGTCGTCGTGTCTGACGCAGGCTGGTGTCGTCGTGTCTGACGTCAGCAGGCTGGTGTCGTGTCTGACGCAGGCTGGTGTCGTCGTGTCTGACGCAGGCTGGTGTCGTCGTGTCTGACGTCAGCAGGCTGGTGTCGTGTCTGACGCAGGCTGGTGTCGTCGTGTCTGACGTCAGCAGGCTGGTGTCGTGTCTGACGCAGGCTGGTGTCGTCGTGTCTGACGCAGGCTGGTGTCGTCGTGTCTGGCGCAGGCTGGTGTCGTCGTGTCTGACGCAGGCTGGTGTCGTCGTGTCTGACGTCAGCAGGCTGGTGTCGTGTCTGACGCAGGCTGGTGTCGTCGTGTCTGACGCAGGCTGGTGTCGTCGTGTCTGGCGCAGGCTGGTGTCGTCGTGTCTGACGCAGGCTGGTGTCGTCGTGTCTGACGCAGGCTGGCGTCGTCGTGTCTGACGCAGGCTGGTGTCGTCGTGTCTGACGCAGGCTGGTGTCGTCGTGTCTGACGCAGGCTGGTGTCGTGTCTGACGCAGGCTGGTGTCGTCGTGTCTAACGCAGGCTGGTGTCGTCGTGTCTGGCGCAGGCTGGTGTCGTGTCTGACGCAGGCTGGTGTCGTCGTGTCTGACGCAGGCTGGTGTCGTGTCTGATGCAGGCTGGTGTCGTCGTGTCTGACGCAGGCTGGTGTCGTCGTGTCTGGCGCAGGCTGGTGTCGTGTCTGACGCAGGCTGGTGTCGTCGTGTCTGACGCAGGCTGGTGTCGTCGTGTTTGACGCAGGCTGGTGTCGTCGTGTCTGACGTCAGCAGGCTGGTGTCGTGTCTGACGCAGGCTGGTGTCGTCGTGTCTGACGCAGGCTGGTGTCGTCGTGTCTGGCGCAGGCTGGTGTCGTGTCTGACGCAGGCTGGTGTCGTCGTGTCTGGCGCAGGCTGGTGTGTCTGACGCAGGCTGGTGTCGTCGTGTCTGGCGCAGGCTGGTGTCGTCGTGTCTGGCGCAGGCTGGTGTCGTCGTGTCTGGCGCAGGCTGGTGTCGTCGTGTCTGACGCAGGCTGGTGTCGTCGTGTCTGGCGCAGGCTGGTGTCGTGTCTGACGCAGGCTGGTGTCGTCGTGTCTGACGCAGGCTGGTGTCGTCGTGTCTGACGCAGGCTGGTGTCGTCGTGTCTGACGCAGGCTGGTGTCGTCGTGTCTGGCGCAGGCTGGTGTCGTCGTGCCTGGCGCAGGCTGGTGTCGTCGTGTCTGACGCAGGCTGGTGTCGTGTCTGACGCAGGCTGGTGTCGTGGCTGACGCAGGCTGGTGTCGTCGTGTCTGGCGCAGGCTGGTGTCGTCGTGTCTGGCGCAGGCTGGTGTCGTCGTGTCTGACGCAGGCTGGTGTCGTCGTGTCTGGCGCAGGCTGGTGTCGTGTCTGACGCAGGCTGGTGTCGTCGTGTCTGACGCAGGCTGGTGTCGTCGTGTCTGACGCAGGCTGGTGTCGTCGTGTCTGACGCAGGCTGGTGTCGTCGTATCTGACGTCAGCAGGCTGGTGTCGTGTCTGACGCAGGCTGGTGTCGTCGTGTCTGACGCAGGCTGGTGTCGTCGTGTCTGACGCAGGCTGGTGTCGTCGTGTCTGACGCAGGCTGGTGTCGTCGTGTCTGACGCAGGCTGGTGTCGTCGTGTCTGACGCAGGCTGGTGTCGTCGTGTCTGACGCAGGCTGGTGTCGTCGTGTCTGACGTCAGCAGGCTGGTGTCGTGTCTGACGCAGGCTGGTGTCGTGTCTGACGCAGGCTGGTGTCGTGTCTGACGCAGGCTGGTGTCGTGTCTGACGCAGGCTGGTGTCGTCGTGTCTGACGCAGGCTGGTGTCGTCGTGTCTGACGCAGGCTGGTGTCGTCGTGTCTGACGCAGGCTGGTGTCGTCGTGTCTGACGCAGGCTGGTGTCGTCGTGTCTGACGTCAGCATGCTGGTGTCGTCGTGTCTGGCGCAGGCTGGTGTCG
>JAXIVJ010009156.1:12500-52264 GCA_036785665.1 Chirona hameri
ATATATTCCACAGCTGTGGAACACTACCATCAATCACCACAGTTGGATGTGCTCCAAACACAACATTGCATAAGGTTACAATGACATTTCTGTGATCGAAATGGGCGCATTGATTGCACCGATCGACATGGCATACGCAGAACGTTCAAGCGATTCTTAAACGACCAAGTTCAACAAAAACAAAACACAAAAAACGCGTGCATCATATGTGCAGCGACGATTTGGGTTCACCGATTTGGTGAGAGAAGATTAGACATGGTGTTAAGTAGATATTGGGGATCTTCATGGCAGCTGTACACTCAACGCACTGTACACTCAACGCAGACCAAAATAGGTAAAGCAGCAGTTATCACGAAATGAGAACACATTATAGAAGTTAGAACTGATTCGTCATTACTACTACGACAATGAGTTTTAAGAACTAGTACAACACACATGAGGACTTTCCTTCACCAAAGCTCGGGGTATACAGACCCATCCAACACGTAACCACAATGGAACTCCATGTGTTCAACCGTGTGCCGAGTGCAGACAATCGTGCAACATACGGACCACATGCTCATTTTCACATACATAAGAGCGTGTTCATTCCAAAGACTAAAACTCGATTTTTCTCACATAAAAAAAAACACCATAGAAGATGAGCTCTGACTGATGACTTCCGCTCATCTAACTAAAATCTAGCTAAAATCTACGTTGCAAACCTGAACTAACACTTCCTCGCATGTTCGCCCAATATGTTGACACGAAAGTCTGTGTGCGTACATCTGAATCAAGGCAGTAACAGACAGCACTGCACTACTGGTGATAGCTTACTGACACAATGACTAGAGATCTTCACCTCAGAGACGTGAAGCAAGGGGCAGGATCTGGTCTTAGTAGCAGATGATCTCCGCCCAACTGAAGGCTCAGTACAGTACGGTTATCTGTAACAATACAACACCAAACGGGCCAGACAAGAATGGACCCTGCCACCATCGCAAGCGGTGCAGCGACCGCACGGAACATCAACATTCAGAGTATTGAAGAAGGCACGCTGCTCCGCGATACTGCATCATGTGCGGAGCCCTGACACGGTCGGCGAGCGGACACGGTCGGCGAGCGGACACGGTCGGCGAGCGGACACGGTCGGCGAGCGGACACGGTCGGCGAACGACGGACAATTATCCATGATGGCTTTGTAGCTGGAGATCACATTCCACATCAGGGCAGTTCGTGACAGCGATTGGTTTTACTTCACGCACGTACAGGTGACATGGGGTGAGCACCTGCTGAGTACGGGACACGAGGCTGACTTCAAAAGTACCGCTAGTCATAAACCATCCGACACATGTTAATCTCTGTTGACATCTAGTGACCTCTAGCAGTCTCCTCAGTGACCTCTAGCAGTCTCCTCAGTGACCTCTAGCAGTCTCCTCAGTGACCTCTAGCAGTCTCCTCAGTGACCTCTAGCAGTCTCCTCAGTGACCTCTAGCAGTCTCCTCAGTGACCTCTAGCAGTCTCCTCAGTGACCTCTAGCAGTCTCCTCAGTGACCTCTAGCAGTCTCCTCAGTGACCTCTAGCAGTCTCCTCAGTGACCTCTAGCAGTCTCCTCAGTGACCTCTAGCAGTCTCCTCAGTGACCTCTAGCAGTCTCCTCAGTGACCTCTAGCAGTCTCCTCAGTGACCTCTAGCAGTCTCCTCAGTGACCTCTAGCAGTCTCCTCAGTGACCTCTAGCAGTCTCCTCAGTGACCTCTAGCAGTCTCCTCAGTGACCTCTAGCAGTCTCCTCAGTGACCTCTAGCAGTCTCCTCAGTGACCTCTAGCAGTCTCATCAGTGACATTCAAACGTCCAGTGACCTCGAGCAGTCTCCTCAGTGACATCCACACGTCCAGTGACCTCTACTACACCTCTCTGACTGACTCTGACTCTCCCGACTCCCCGACTCTGAGCCTTCCTTACCCCCGTTAGTCGCATCCCACCTCCGTTAACCTCCACTGGTCTCAGTTGACCGCTTTGTTCACTCATCTCCTCTGAAGTGTTCTCCGTGCCGTCACAGCCCTCCGGCCTCTTTGAACAGCGTCCCCAGCGCCATCAGCAGGTGGACGTTGCCCTGGAGCCGCAGCTGGCCGCCGCTGTACGCCGCCACAGGACTCAGCTCGCCCGACACCAGCCGACGCAGGTCGGCCGAGGTCAGGGTCACCGTCACGTCCGGGGTCAGCTCCGGCGCCGCACCCTGACGCACTTCCCGGACACCTGACGAGGCAAGGCGATACAGTCAGGTCAACTGGTCAGGTCATACCCACCCCTGTACACTCCCGACCCAGCAGGGGTGTAACGGCGTGTACGACAGTGTAGGGTATATGTATGCATTGCCATACATGGCCAATACATTGACCAATGAACAATGGCTACATTTCCAACTAACTTCGATGAGTCAAATACCTAGCTGCACTTGCAGTATTGGTGTTTGAATATCGACCAAGAGCAGGACCTGTCAAGTTATTGCAGTGTTCCCAACCTTTTTCGGTCGATTCCCCACTTATCACGCGCTGATGCCCCCCCCCTAGTTCTATCTTTGTATCAGCTTAAAATGTATTCTGAACATACACAATGTGCAGGGTAACCACGTACTCCAGTGTATTTTGAATGGCATCGGCTTCAAGCACCACACATAGTCACATAGCCCTTGTGCTGTCAGTGTCAGGGCTGTGTCTGCTTTTTCGCCGTCAGTCTTTCGATTCTCGGAGCAGTTTTTGACACCGCACACCAGAGGGCAGCTTCGAGGTCTTTGAGTTTGTTTATATCTTTCTTGTGTAATGTCACAAGTGCGGAGAACGCCTGCTCGCAAACAAATGTTGAGGAAAACGGAATGAGTTGTCACAGTGCATTTTCTGAGATTTTCGGGTACATGAGTCGCATCTTTGCCCAAAATCTCCATTATCGAGCACCCGGAATTCATCCTTGGCCTCGGAGCTGTATGTCATGTCAATGAACTCCTGTAGATCGGCTGGCACCTCATACACAGAGCACTTGAAAGGGTCTCGAGTAAGCGCCATAGAGATGTCGTCTGTATCGACCTCTGGGAAATACCGGACGATTTCCCCTGAGAGCTAGTACCAGGTGTTCTGAGATTTGTTGTTTCAACTCATCAATGGGGCCGGCGGGGTCGAGAAAAGTTGCGGGTACTTCCGCTCAGTGCGTTGTTTTGCCACAGCTACAGCTTCGCCATGAAGGCTTTGATTGCATCTACGTGTGTAATAATATTATGGTGAGTCCTTGCAGCTTTCGGTTCAACTCGTTCAGGGCCTCGAACATAGCCGCGAGGTAAGCTAGGGAAGCTTCATGCTCAGGCCGGGCAAGCTCTTCCCTTCCACTCTCCTTGAGGAATTGGTTTACCTCATGTCTGAGCTCAAAGTATCGGTTCAGCATATTACCTTTTGAGAACCACCTGACCTCTGTGTGAAAGAGTGGATCAACATGCTGCGCGTCGGCATCCTTACACAATTAGCACCTTTAATAATAATACAATAGTTAAACATGATTAAACCAGTAATTTGTCATTAATGGGTTTATAACGTTACCTAATAAATGACTGGTTTAATACATAATATAGTAATAATGCCTAAATACTGCAGGGTCTAAATACTGCAGGGGGTGGGGGTGGGGGGGGGGGGGGGGGGCGGCGAAGCGCCGAATGATCCATCAGTACGGTTCGCGACAATGTGAAATAAATCAGTTTTTACATTGTAATTTTTACTTAGGAACGCTTTATTTTGTATATAACTATAACAGGTGATAGGTGAAAAACAACTTCTTCAGAAATATTAACTAATATAATAATTCAATAGTTATATGATTGTTGATTGTTGATTGTGTTATGATTGTTCAAACGACTTTATATTCGATAGGCACTGCCATGCGATTCGCTCATCGCTGTTTGGGATACATATCACAGTTATTCGTGTTAAATATAGAACTATTGCATACTAATTATAAGAAGTGGCAGCCACCTAGGCGTCCGTCTGGCCTTTCGGATGTCACCCGATTGCTTAATAACTCCGCTCACCTGCAGTAAAAACCGCGAAATGTGGCATGTTCGTAGGATGTAGGATCGCACTACCTTATGACACAAATTCCGTCGATCCATGATCGGAATTAAGTGCAATTATAATTATTCTTAATATGCCGTGAATATACAAATGATATGCGCCACCCGGCAGCCACTGGACTGGATTTTGTTTTCGGGAGACACTGGCTCGGTGGTCATGGGGGGTCAGGGTCAGGGTTTGATAGATATTTCGAAGGTCGGTGGTGCGATACAAGGCAACGTCACTGGCGTGTTTGTCTACCTTCTTCATAAGCTCAGCGCATCTCACTGTTCTGCATGCTGGCCGACCCGGGGTGCTCGCAACTGTACCAGGAGGACGTATTGTCCCGGAACCGGTGACTGCGCCGCTGGCTCGTTATGCGGGGTAGTCATTTGTGGACGGCTGGCCGAAACGGATGCGGGTGACGTAACTCATGTGCTTGGAGTAATGGATGAAGTAGTTATCCGAAAACTACCTCGGGTTGCAAACTTCGAACGCATTTGGGCAGAACTTGAACGCAATTGCTTGCATATTTTGTTTTATAAATTTAGTCCGAAGCCTTTGAATGGATAGATTTCCGAGGTCAGGACCCGGCATAAACAGTTTGATTACCGAGCGGAGCGAGGTCTTCCGTCAACTGGGGGACAAAATATACGTATGACCGGCCCGACCGTAGCCATGGTTTTCAGAAGCTTATTTCTTTGCAGTTATTCCGTCGAAGTAACTGAAAACATGCGCACAAAAAACGTTCATGTCGTAAAACTATCTGCCGGGGTTTCCTTTCAGCAAGCACAAAGCGTGCCTAAACAACAAATAGGGGACATTAACGCCATAACATGCCCGTTTTTTTCCTTCTGCTGTCTGCGGACGGTGTCCCCCCCCCCGCCCCACGGCGACGCCCTTGAAATTCAAAATTGTTAAAAGCAATTACATTTATTTATCACATATCCAAAGTCTCTATCCAATATCTCTAACCAGTCTCCGAAGCTGAATATCGCACTTAATCTGAGAAGTACTTAATCTGAGAAGTACTTAATCTGAGAAGTACTTAATCTGAGAAGTCTACCCCCCCCCCCCCACCCCTGCGGTCCACTTATTCCCCCCCCCCCCCTCAAGTGGGGAATTCCACCAGATTGGGAACCTCTGTGCAGTAGCGTACCCAAGATTCACTCCAGGAGGGGGCAATTTTTGCTCAGGGGGGCATTAAGTACCCCCACCAAAAAACCTCACCGTATTTGACCCACTATATTTTTAGGGCATATTTTCATTTTTTTTTTAATCATTCATTTTGTTCGACCAAAGGGGGCACGTACAGACCTTCGGGGGGGGTGCAATGGCCCTGTTCCCCCCCCCCCCCCCCCCCCCCTGTGTACGCCTATGCCCCTGTGTTAGTGAATCACACGTTTCAACAAGAATCTGGCCCAGCACAGCATGCACATCGACTACCCATACACACCATTGTTGAAATCACCCACCGCACGGCCCTCACCTTCGCCGATAAGCAAGTGGTAGAGGCCGTTGGGCGACGTGGTTTCGATGCGGTACACTCCCGACGCCAGGCCGGCCTGCCCGGCACCGGCCGGCAGTCGAGCCACAGCCTCCCGCAGAGCCGCCGCCGTCCCCGCGTCCTCCGCCAGAGGCGCTAGTGTTCCCGCCGCCAGAGGCGCTGCAGTCGCGGCGTCCGACTGTGCCGGTGGCGGCATGTGCGGCAGCATGGAGGCGGTGAGCGGCGCCTGGCCGGCCACCATGGTGGGCCCGTCGCCCCCGCCCAGCATACCGCCCAGCTGGCGCAGCAGCGGGTTCACCGCCGACATATGCTCCGCCTCCTTGTGAACCTTCACCTCCGAGCTGAAACGCGGCACAAAGTCAGTACGTCACCGCAGGTCACGTGACACGACACAATGCATAAAACTGACGTCAGACACAACAGCTACCATCGGCATTGTGCACCTGTGTCCACATGCACCTCATCATAAGCTCCATACAAAAGACTCACGAGAAAATAAACAGAAAACTATTAAACCGATCACGACAACAGCTTATATCCGCAAATATCATCCATCTGGAATCAATACTGAAGCAAATGACGTTGATCACCAAAGAACAAAACAATAAAGCTACTTACAACTTGACTGAGGACGCTTCCATTCCCCAGTCCTTCAACGTGCTGTTAATAGAGAGGAGTACAGCCTCTTCTGTCTCCGGGGCCTTCCTGGTTATCGCAGCCAGCTGGAAAGAGAAACACAAATTTGTTAACCTGATCGTCTAAATCAGCAACATCAGCAGAACACAAACAGGCGAGCTTGTCGCATGAGAAAAATGGAGCGAAAATCGAGTCATTTTTGTGCGCAAAAAGACGGCAAAATTCAGCTGCTAGACACGCAAATTCCATTTTGAAAGGCTTTCTAGCCAGCATGATCCGAAAACATAAGCAGTGCTTATGTTGATTAAGCACCTCTTCCTTGAGCGCAGCACTCCCCGGACACCGCCTCCCTGACCGCAGACCCTACCCACATCCTGCGAGGCCAGCATGTTGACCAGCACGGTGCGGCAAGCGCAACACTCCCCGGACACCGCCTCCCTGACCGCAGACCCTACCCACATCCTGCGAGGCCAGCATGTTGACCAGCACGGTGCGGCAAGCGCAACACTCCCTGGATACCGCCTCCCTGACCGCAGACCCTACCCACATCCTGCGAGGCCAGCATGTTGACTAGCACGGTGCGGCAAGCGCAACACTCCCTGGATACCACCTCCCCGACCGCAGACCCTACCCACTCCTGCGAGGCCAGCATGTTGACCAGCACGGTGCGGCAGAGGGAGCACTCCCTGGATACCACCTCCCTGACCGCAGCCCCTACCCACCTCCTGCGAGGCCAGCATGTTGACCAGCACGGTGCGGCAGAGGGAGCGCAGAGAGGTCTGCGGGTCCACACACGAGCCGACGAAGGTGTGGGCGTCACACACCCGGTACATCACTTCGGCCCCCAGCTCTGCCACCGCGCCGTCACACGTGATCAGCTGCGGAAGGACGACACGGGGACCGAGTCAGACGGGAGAGAGGGGACGGAGTCAGACGGGAGAGAGGGACGGAGTCAGACGGGAGAGAGGGGCGGAGATGACGGAGTCAGACGGGAGAGAGGGGCGGAGATGACGGAGTCAGACGGGAGAGAGGGGCGGAGATGACAGTCAGACAGAAGAGAGGGACGGAGTCAGACGGGAGAGAGGGGCGGAGTCAGACGGGAGAGAGGGACGGAGTCAGACGGGTGAGAGGGGCGGAGTCAGACGGGAGAGAGGGGCGGAGTCAGACGGGAGAGAGGGGCGGAGTCAGACGGGAGAGAGGGGCGGAGTCAGTCGGGAGAGAGGGAAGGAGTCAGACGGGAGAGAGGACGGAGTCAGACAGGAGAGAGGACGGAGTCAGACAGGAGAGAGGGGACGGAGTCAGACAGGAGAGAGGGGCGGAGATGACGGGAGAGAGGGGCGGAGTCAGACAGGAGAGAGGGGCGGAGATGACGGGAGAGAGGGACGGAGTCAGACGGGAGAGAGGGGCAGAGATGACGGAGTCAGACGGGAGAGAGGGACGGAGTCAGACGGGAGAGAGGGGCGGAGACGACGGAGTCAGACGGGAGAGATGGGGCGGAGATGACGGAGTCAGACGGGAGAGACGACGGAGTCAGACAGGAGAGAGGGGCGGAGACGACGGAGTCAGATAGGAGAGAGGGGCGGAGACGACGGAGTCAGATAGGAGAGAGGGGCGGAGACGACGGAGTCAGACGGGAGAGAGGGGCGGAGACGACGGAGTCAGACGGGAGAGAGGGACGGAGACGACGGAGTCAGACAGGAGAGAGGGGCGGAGACGACGGAGTCAGACAGGAGAGGGGCGGAGACGACAGAGTCAGACGGGAGAGAGGGGCGGAGACAACGGAGTCAGACGGGAGAGAGGGGCGGAGACGACGGAGTCAGACGGGAGAGAGGGACGGAGACGACGGAGTCAGACAGGAGAGAGGGGCGGAGACGACGGAGTCAGACAGGAGAGAGGGGCGGAGACGACGGAGTCAGACAGGAGAGAGGGGCGGAGACGATGGAGTCAGACGGGAGAGAGGGGCGGAGACGACGGAGTCAGACGGGAGAGAGGGACGGAGACGACGGAGTCAGACAGGAGAGAGGGGCGGAGACGACGGAGTCAGACAGGAGAGAGGGGCGGAGACGACGGAGTCAGACGGGAGAGAGGGGCGGAGACGACGGAGTCAGACAGGAGAGAGGGGCGGAGACGACGGAGTCAGACAGGAGAGAGAGGGGCGGAGACGACGGAGTCAGACAGGAGAGAGGGGCGGAGACGACGGAGTCAGACGGGAGAGAGGGGCGGAGACGACGGAGTCAGACGGGAGAGAGGGACGGAGACGAGGGATTCAGACAGGAGAGAGGGGCGGAGACGACGGAGTCAGACAGGAGAGAGGGGCGGAGACGACGGAGTCAGACAGGAGAGAGGGGCGGAGACGACGGAGTCAGACAGGAGAGGTGTGGGGACGACGGAGTCAGACGGGAGAGAGGGACGGAGACGACGGAGTCAGACGGGAGAGAGGGGCGGAGACGACGGAGTCAGACGGGAGAGAGGGGCGCATACGACGGAGTCAGACAGGAGAGAGGGGTGGAGATGACGGAGTCAGACAGGAGAGAGGGGCGGAGACGACGGAGTCAGACAGGAGAGAGGGGCGGAGACGACGGAGTAAGACAGGAGAGAGGGGCGGAGACGACGGAGTCAGATAGGATAGAGGTGTGGAGACGACGGAGTCAGACAAGAGAGAGGGACAGAGACAACGGAGTCAGACGGGAGAGAGGGGCGGAGACGACGGAGTCAGACAGGATAGAGGTGTGGAGACGACGGAGTCAGACAGGAGAGAGGGGCGGAGACGACGGAGTCAGACGGGAGAGAGGGACGGAGACGACGGAGTCAGACAGGATAGAGGTGTGGAGACGACGGAGTCAGACAGGAGAGGTGTGGAGACGACGGAATCAGACGGGAGAGAGGGGAGGAGACGACGGAGTCAGACGGGAGAGGGACGGAGACGACGGAGTCAGACAGGAGAGAGGGGCGGAGACAACGGAGTCAGACAGGAGAGAGGGGGCGGAGACGACGGAGTCAGACGGGAGAGGGGCGGAGACGACGGAGTCAGACGGGAGAGAGGGGCGGAGACGACGGAGTCAGAGGGGAGAGAGGGACGGAGACGACGGAGTCAGACAGGAGAGAGGGGCGGAGACGACGGAGTCAGACAGGAGAGAGGGGGCGGAGACAACGGAGTCAGACAGGAGAGAGGGGCGGAGACGACGAAGTCAGACGGGAGAGAGGGGCGGAGACGACGGAGTCAGACAGGAGAGAGGGTCGGAGACGACGGAGTCAGACAGGAGAGAGAGGCGGAGACGACGGAGTCAGACGGGAGAGAGGGGCGGAGACGACGGAGTCAGACAGGAGAGAGGGGCGGAGACGACGGAGTCAGACAGGAGAGAGGGGCGGAGACGACGGAGTCAGACAGGAGAGAGGGGCGGATACGACGGAGTCAGACGGGAGAGAGGGGCGGAGACGACGGAGTCAGACGGGAGAGAGGGACGGAGACGACGGAGTCAGACAGGGGAGAGGGGCGGAGACGACGGAGTCAGACAGGAGAGGAGCGGAGACGACGGAGTCAGACAGGAGAGAGGGGCGGAGACGACGCAGTCAGACGGGAGAGAGGGGCGGAGACGACGGAGTCAGACGGGAGAGAGGGACGGAGACGACGGAGTCAGACAGGAGAGAGGGGCGGAGACGACGGAGTCAGACAGGAGAGAGGGGCGGAGACGACGGAGTCAGACGGGAGAGAGGGGCGGAGACGACGGAGTCAGACAGGAGAGAGGGGCGGAGACGACGGAGTCAGACAGGAGAGAGGGGCAGAGACGACGGAGTCAGACAGGAAAGAGGGGCGGAGACGACGGAGTCAGACGGGAGAGAGGGACGGAGACGACGGAGTCAGACAGGAGAGAGGGGCGGAGACAACGGAGTCCGACGGGAGAGAGGGACGGAGACGACGGAGTCAGATAGGATAGAGGGGCGGAGACGACGGAGTCAGACAGGATAGAGGTGTGGAGACGACGGAGTCAGACAGGAGAGGGGGCGGAGACGACGGAATCAGACGGGAGAGAGGGGAGGAGACGACGGAGTCAGACAGGAGAGAGGGGCGGAGACGACGGAGTCAGACAGGAGAGAGGGGCTGAGACGACGGAGTCAGACAGGAGAGGTGTGGAGACGACGGAGTCAGACGGGAGAGAGGGACGGAGACGACGGAGTCAGACGGGAGAGGGGCGGAGACGACGGAGTCAGACGGGAGAGAGGGGCGCATACGACGGAGTCAGACAGGAGAGAGGGGTGGAGATGACGGAGTCAGACAGGAGAGAGGGGCGCATACGACGGAATCAGACAAGAGAGAGGGGCGGAGACGACGGAGTCAGACAGGAGAGAGGGGCGGAGACGACGGAGTCAGACAGGAGAGAGGGGCGGAGACGACGGAGTCAGACGGGAGAGAGGGGCGGAGACGACGGAGTCAGACAGGAGAGAGGGGCGGAGACGACGGAGTCAGACAGGAGAGAGGGGCAGAGACGACGGAGTCAGACAGGAGAGAGGGGCGGAGACGACGGAGTCAGACGGGAGAGAGGGACGGAGACGACGGAGTCAGACAGGAGAGAGGGGCGGAGACAACGGAGTCCGACGGGAGAGAGGGACGGAGACGACGGAGTCAGATAGGATAGAGGGGCGGAGACGACGGAGTCAGACAGGATAGAGGTGTGGAGACGACGGAGTCAGACAGGAGAGGGGGCGGAGACGACGGAATCAGACGGGAGAGAGGGGAGGAGACGACGGAGTCAGACAGGAGAGAGGGGCGGAGACGACGGAGTCAGACAGGAGAGAGGGGCTGAGACGACGGAGTCAGACAGGAGAGGTGTGGAGACGACGGAGTCAGACGGGAGAGAGGGACGGAGACGACGGAGTCAGACGGGAGAGGGGCGGAGACGACGGAGTCAGACGGGAGAGAGGGGCGCATACGACGGAGTCAGACAGGAGAGAGGGGTGGAGATGACGGAGTCAGACAGGAGAGAGGGGCGCATACGACGGAATCAGACAAGAGAGAGGGGCGGAGACGACGGAGTCAGACAGGAGAGAGGGGCGGAGACGACGGAGTCAGAGAGGAGAGAGGGGCGGAGCTGACGGAGTCAGACAGGAGAGAGGGATGGAGACGACGGAGTCAGATAGGATAGAGGGGCGGAGACGACGGAGTCAGACAGGATAGAGGGGCGGAGATGACGGAGTCAGACGGGAGAGAGGGGCGGAGATGACAGTCAGACAGAACAGAGGTGTGGATACGACAGTCAGATAGGAGGGAGGGGCGGAGACGACGGAGTCAGATAGGATAGAGGGGCGGAGACGACGGAGTCAGACGGGAGAGAGGGGAGGAGACGACGGAGTCAGACAGGAGAGAGGGATGGAGACGACGGAGTCAGATAGGATAGAGGGGCGGAGACGACGGAGTCAGACAGGATAGAGGGGTGGAGACGACGGAGTCAGACGGGAGAGAGGGGGCGGAGACGACGGAGTCAGACGGGAGAGAGGAGCGGAGACGACGGAGTCAGACAGGAGAGAGGGGCGGCGACGACGGAGTCAGACAGGAGAGAGGGGCAGAGACGACGGAGTCAGACAGGAGAGAGGGGCGGAGACGACGGAGTCAGACGGGAGAGAGGGGCGGAGACGACGGAGTCAGACGGGAGAGAGGGACGGAGACGACGGAGTCAGACGGGAGAGAGGGGCGGAGACGACGGAGTCAGACAGGAGAGAGGGACGGAGACGACGGAGTCAGATAGGATAGAGGGGCGGAGACGACGGAGTCAGACAGGATAGAGGGTGGAGACGACGGAGTCAGACGGGAGAGAGGGACGGAGACGACGGAGTCAGACGGGAGAGAGGGGCGGAAACGACGGAGTCAGGCGGGAGAGAGGGGCGCATACGACGGAGTCAGACAGGAGAGAGGGGTGGAGATGACGGAGTCAGACAGGAGAGAGGGGCGCATACGACGGAATCAGACAAGAGAGAGGGGCGGAGACGACGGAGTCAGACAGGAGAGAGGGGCGGAGACGACGGAGTCAGATAGGAGAGAGGGGCGGAGATGACGGAGTCAGACGGGAGAGAGGGGCGGAGATGACAGTCAGACAGAACAGAGGTGTGGATACGACAGTCAGACAGGAGAGAGGGGCGGAGACGACGGAGTCAGATAGGATAGAGGGGCGGAGACGACGGAGTCAGACGGGAGAGAGGGGAGGAGACGACGGAGTCAGACAGGAGAGAGGGGCGGATACGACGGAGTCAGACAGGAGAGAGGGGCGGAGACGACGGAGTCAGACGGGCGAGAGGGGCGGAGACGACGGAGTCAGACAGGAGAGAGGGGCGGAGACGACGGAGTCAGACAGGAGAGAGAGGGGCGGAGACGACGGAGTCAGACAGGAGAGAGGGGCGGAGACGACGGAGTCAGACGGGAGAGAGGGGCGGAGACGACGGAGTCAGACGGGAGAGAGGGACGGAGACGACGGAGTCAGACAGGAGAGAGGGGCGGAGACGACGGAGTCAGACAGGAGAGAGGGGCGGAGACGACGGAGTCAGACAGGAGAGAGGGGCGGAGACGACGGAGTCAGACAGGAGAGGTGTGGAGACGACGGAGTCAGACGGGAGAGAGGGACGGAGACGACGGAGTCAGACGGGAGAGAGGGGTGGAGATGACGGAGTCAGACAGGAGAGAGGGGCGGAGATGACGGAGTCAGACAGGAGAGAGGGGCGGAGACGACGGAGTAAGACAGGAGAGAGGGGCGGAGACGACGGAGTCAGATAGGATAGAGGTGTGGAGACGACGGAGTCAGACAAGAGAGAAGGACAGAGACAACGGAGTCAGACGGGAGAGAGGGGCGGAGACGACGGAGTCAGACAGGATAGAGGTGTGGAGACGACGGAGTCAGACAGGAGAGGTGTGGAGACGACGGAATCAGACGGGAGAGAGGGGAGGAGACGACGGAGTCAGACGGGAGAGAGGGACGGAGACGACGGAGTCAGACAGGAGAGAGGGGCGGAGACAACGGAGTCAGACAGGAGAGAGGGGGCGGAGACGACGGAGGCAGACGGGAGAGAGGGGCGGAGACGACGGAGTCAGAGGGGAAAGAGGGACGGAGACGACGGAGTCAGACAGGAGAGAGGGGCGGAGACGACGGAGTCAGACAGGAGAGAGGGGGCGGAGACGACGGAGTCAGACAGGAGAGAGGGGCGGAGACGACGGAGTCAGACGGGAGAGAGGGGCGGAGACGACGGAGTCAGACGGGAGAGAGGGACGGAGACGACGGAGTCAGACAGGAGAGAGGGTCGGAGACGACGGAGTCAGACAGGAGAGAGGGGCGGAGACGACGGAGTCAGACGGGAGAGAGGGACGGAGACGACGGAGTCAGACAGGAGAGAGGGGCGGAGACGACGGAGTCAGACAGGAGAGAGGGGCGGAGACGACGGAGTCAGACAGGAGAGAGGGGCGGAGACGACGGAGTCAGACGGGAAAGAGGGGCGGAGACGACGGAGTCAGACGGGAGAGAGGGACGGAGACGACGGAGTCAGACAGGAGAGAGGGGCGGAGACGACGGAGTCAGACAGGAGAGGGGCGGAGACGACGGAGTCAGACAGGAGAGAGGGGCGGAGACGACGGAGTCAGACGGGAGAGAGGGGCGGAGACGACGGAGTCAGACGGGAGAGAGGGACGGAGACGACGGAGTCAGACAGGAGAGAGGGGCGGAGACGACGGAGTCAGACAGGAGAGAGGGGCGGAGACGACGGAGTCAGACGGGAGAGAGGGGCGGAGACGACGGAGTCAGACAGGAGAGAGGGGCGGAGACGACGGAGTCAGACAGGAGAGAGGGGCGGAGACGACGGAGTCAGACAGGAGAGAGGGGCGGAGACGACGGAGTCAGACGGGAGAGAGGGACGGAGACGACGGAGTCAGACAGGAGAGAGGGGCGGAGACAACGGAGTCAGACGGGAGAGAGGGACGGAGACGACGGAGTCAGATAGGATAGAGGGGCGGAGACGACGGAGTCAGACAGGATAGAGGTGTGGAGACGACGGAGTCAGACAGGAGAGGGGGCGGAGACGACGGAATCAGACGGGAGAGAGGGGAGGAGACGACGGAGTCAGACAGGAGAGAGGGGCGGAGACGACGGAGTCAGACAGGAGAGAGGGGTTGAGACGACGGAGTCAGACAGGAGAGGTGTGGAGACGACGGAGTCAGACGGGAGAGAGGGACGGAGACGACGGAGTCAGACGGGAGAGGGGCGGAGACGACGGAGTCAGACGGGATAGAGGGGCGCATACGACGGAGTCAGACAGGAGAGAGGGGAGGAGATGACGGAGTCAGACAGGAGAGAGGGGCGCATACGACGGAATCAGACAAGAGAGAGGGGCGGAGACAACGGAGTCAGACAGGAGAGAGGGGCGGAGACGACGGAGTCAGATAGGAGAGAGGGGCGGAGCTGACGGAGTCAGACAGGAGAGAGGGATGGAGACGACGGAGTCAGATAGGATAGAGGGGCGGAGACGACGGAGTCAGACAGGATAGAGGGGCGGAGATGACGGAGTCAGACGGGAGAGAGGGGCGGAGATGACAGTCAGACAGAACAGAGGTGTGGATACGACAGTCAGACGGGAGAGAGGGGGCGGAGACGACGGAGTCAGACGGGAGAGAGGAGCGGAGACGACGGAGTCAGACAGGAGAGAGGGGCGGCGACGACGGAGTCGGACAGGAGAGAGGGGCAGAGACGACGGAGTCAGACAGGAGAGAGGGGCGGAGACGACGGGGTCAGACGGGAGAGAGGGGCGGAGACGACGGAGTCGGACGGGAGAGAGGGACGGAGACGACGGAGTCAGACGGGAGAGAGGGGCGGAGACGACGGAGTCAGACAGGAGAGAGGGACGGAGACGACGGAGTCAGATAGGATAGAGGGGCGGAGACGACGGAGTCAGACAGGATAGAGGGTGGAGACGACGGAGTCAGACGGGAGAGAGGGGGCGGAGACGACGGAGTCAGACGGGAGAGAGGGACGGAGACGACGGAGTCAGACGGGAGAGAGGGGCGGAGACGACGGAGTCAGACGGGAGAGAGGGGCGCATACGACGGAGTCAGACAGGAGAGAGGGGTGGAGATGACGGAGTCAGACAGGAGAGAGGGGCGGAGACGACGGAGTCAGATAGGAGAGAGGGGCGGAGATGACGGAGTCAGACGGGAGAGAGGGGCGGAGATGACAGTCAGACAGAACAGAGGTGTGGATACGACAGTCAGACAGGAGAGAGGGGCGGAGACGACGGAGTCAGATAGGATAGAGGGGCGGAGACGACGGAGTCAGACGGGAGAGAGGGGAGGAGACGACGGAGTCAGACAGGAGAGAGGGACGGAGACGACGGAGTCAGATAGGATAGAGGGGCGGAGACGACGGAGTCAGACAGGATAGAGGGGTGGAGACGACGGAGTCAGCCGGGAGAGAGGGGGCGGAGACGACGGAGTCAGACGGGAGAGGGGCGGAGACGACGGAGTCATACAGGAGAGAGGGGCGGAGACGACGGAGTCAGACAGGAGAGAGGGGCGGAGACGACGGAGTCAGATAGGATAGAGGGGCGGAGACGACGGAGTCAGACAGGATAGAGGGGTGGAGACGACGGAGTCAGACGGGAGAGAGGGGGCGGAGACGACGGAGTCAGACAGGAGAGAGGGGCGGAGACGACGGAGTCAGACAGGAGAGAGGGGCGGAGACGACGGAGTCAGGCGGGAGAGAGGGGGCGGAGACGACGGAGTCAGATAGGAGAGAGGGGCGGAGACGACGGAGTCAGACAGGAGAGAGGAGAGAGATATGCTGAATAACGCCTTGGTGCCAATATGGCAAGATCGCAACTAAGGCGCAGTTCCATGCCAGCACAAAAGAGTCATAGCCAGGATGCTACCGAAGCACACATACCTGCTGCTACCGAAGCACACAGACCTGCCGCTACCGAAGCACACACCTGCCGCTACCGAAGCACACAGACCTGCTGCTACCGCAGTACACAGACCTGCAGCTACCGCAGTACACATACCTGCCGCTACCGAAGCACACAGACCTGCCGCTACCGAAGCACACATACCTGCCGCTACCGAAGCACACAGACCTGCTGCTACCGCAGTACACAGACCTGCAGCTACCGCAGTACACATACCTGCCGCTACCGAAGCACACAGACCTGCCGCTACCGAAGCACACAGACCTGCTGCTACCGCAGTACACAGACCTGCAGCTACCGCAGCACACAGACCTGCCGCTACCGCAGCACACAGACCTGCCGCTACCGAAGCACACAGACCTGCCGCTACTGAAGCACACAGACCTGCTGCTACCGAAGCACACAGACCTGCCGCTACTGAAGCACACAGACCTGCTGCTGCCGAAGCACACAGACCTGCCGCTACTGAAGCACACAGACCTGCTGCTACCGAAGCACACAGACCTGCTGCTACCGAAGCACACAGACCTGATGCTACCGAAGCACACAGACCTGCTGCTACTGAAGCACACATACCTGCTGCTACTGAAGCACACATACCTGCTGCTACCGCAGTACACAGACCTGCTGCTACTGAAGCACACAGACCTGCTGCTACCGCAGTACACAGACCTGCTGCTACCGAAGCACACAGACCTGCCGCTACCGAAGCACACAGACCTGCCGCTACCGCAGTACACAGACCTGCTGCTACCGAAGCACACATACCTGCTGCTACTGAAGCACACATACCTGCAGCTACCGCAGCACACAGACCTGCCGCTACCGAAGCACACAGACCTGCCGCTACCGCAGCACACAGACCTGCTGCTACCGAAGCACACATACCTGCTGCTACCGAAGCACACAGACCTGCTGCCACCGCAGCACACAGACCTGCCGCTACCGCAGCACACAGACCTGCCGCTACCGAAGCACACAGACCTGCTGCTACCGCAGTACACAGACCTGCTGCTACCGCAGCACACAGACCTGCTGTGGTGGTACCAGGATACTCCTGTTGCGGAGGTCCACCAGCTGGCTGGAGTCCACCCCGGGTAGAACGAGGGTCCAGCCGGGGCCGCGCGTGGGCAGTACCTTGCCCAGCCGGAACACCACCAGGCGCTGCCACTGGGAGAGGCGACGCAGCGTCCACCAGCCGGTCACCGGCAGCGTGAGCAGCGTCAGCGCGAACACGACGAACAGGAACAGACCAGAGACGAGTGACGTCATACAGCTGTCATCCGGCACTGCAACGGAACACAGTCAGCGGCGTCAGCAGGGTCAGCAGGGTCAGCAGGGTCAGCAAGGTCAGCAAGGTCAGCAGGGTCAACAGGGTCAGCAAGGTCAGCAGGGTCAGCAGGGTCAACAGGGTCAGCAGGGTCAGCAAGGTCAGCAAGGTCAGCAGGGTCAGCAAGGTCAGCAGGGTCAGCAGGGTCAGCAAGGTCAGCAGGGTCAGCAGGGTCAGCAAGGTCAGCAGGGTCAGCAGGGTCAGCAGGGTCAGCAGGGTCAGCAAGGTCAGCAGGGTCAGCAAGGTCAGCAGGGTCAGCAGGGTCAGCAAGGTCAGCAGGGTCAGCAGGGTCAGCAGGGTCAGCAAGGTCAGCAGGGTCAGCAGGGTCAGCAAGGTCAGCAGGGTCTGCAGGGTCAGCAGGGTCAGCAAGGTCAGCAGGGTCAGCAAGGTCAGCAGGGTCAGCAAGGTCAGCAGGGTCAGCAGGGTCAGCAAGGTCAGCAGGGTCAGCAAGGTCAGCAAGGTCAGCAAGGTCAGCAGGGTCAGCAAGGTCAGCAGGGTCAGCAGGGTCAGCAAGGTCAGCAGGGTCAGCAGGGTCAGCAAGGTCAGCAGGGTCAGCAGGGTCAGCAGGGTCAGCAAGGTCAGCAGGGTCAGCAGGGTCAGCAAGGTCAGCAGGGTCAGCAGGGTCAGCAGGGTCAGCAGGGTCAGCAGGGTCAGCAGGGTCAGCAAGGTCAGCAGGGTCAGCAGGGTCAGCAGGGTCAGCAGGGTCAACAGGGTCAGCAGGGTCAGCAGGGTCAGCAGGGTCAGCAGGGTCAGCAAGGTCAGCAAGGTCAGCAAGGTCAGCAAGGTCAGCAAGGTCAGCAGGGTCAGCAGCGTCAGCAGCGTCAGCGGCGTCAGCGGGGTGTGCAAAGCAACACAGTTTCTAACGAGTAATTCAAAATTGGTGTGATTTTGTGTGTCAAACCTCTGAAGAAATCAATACTGATGAAACATTCGTGATTTAGGTCAAAGATGTCTGATGTGGTGTCTGATGTCTGATGTGGTGTCTGATGTGTCTGATGTGAAACAAAAAAGTTCCTTCATTACTCATCAACTCTAAAGAGAAAACTAAAACTAAAATAGCTTCTTGAAGATACTTCTGACTTACCATTTTGTTTTGCATCATTAGTTTGCTTTGAGAATGTAAAATATGACTTTGATGGGAAGGAAGCCTTGTTAAACTTGGCAATAGAGCGGAAGTCGAAAGCTGACTCATATTTGAAAGGTGAGCCATAAATGGCCTGTTCCTTCTTTGGCTCTGCAATTTCATCAATAGGTACTGATGTGTATTCAAACTTCTCCATTATTCTGAAACAAAAATAGATGAGTTATGAACACAGCATACCTACACCACAATGCAAAAATGGTGTATAGGGTGAGCTATCATAACGTTAGATATGCTGAAATACCAAACATTGCATGCTATTGGTAGAGTTGGTATACACCAAAACCACCAAAACATCACCAATGACATGCAATGTTTGGGCTTACAACATGCTTGATGCTAGGTACAATAGTTACCCTGCAGGTTAGATTTTATTTTTTTAAAGGATTTTCATTTTCTTATTAGGATATTTCTTAAATTTCTTAGGAGGTAGGAGAAATTGAGTGGTTAGCGAATAGCGAGCTGTGAACACAAGCTCGCTATTCGCTGACGAGGGGAAGAGGGCCTCAACTCCACCGACCGAGGCAGCAGCAGCGGCACCGAGACAAGCTGAAGACACATTGTCTGGCGAGGAAGCTGCACACATCGCCACGGACACACCCATGGCTCCTCATGGCTCCTCATTTCACCGGAGTTACCGCAGCTACTGTGCCTGCGCCTGTCTCCTCAGCGCCCCATCCCGGATCGGCGCTCGCTACGGAAGATCACCATGCCGAAAGGCTATATCAGGGCCGGCCTGTCACCACAACGATTGGCTTTCCCGCTGAGATGGCTCGCACTCTAGATATTGACCGTCTCGCTGTAGCCATAGTGGCACAGATGTGTCTGCATCGCGCTGACCCCACTCCTGATACGGACTGTGAAGCCAGTGATAGTGACAACTATGAGCCGACGGCGCGGCCCCAGTGCGGACGGCCGCCACGTGCGAATCTCGGCCGATCAGCCGCTCTTTCGCCTCCTGGGGCGCCCGTGCCTCTACGGAGCACCACTCAACCAGGCCCCGGCCGCCGAGACATCGCCGTGTCTGCTGTTATCGGCACCGGCGATGCGACCGACATCAGAGTCGGGCCGCCGGCTTCCGTGCCGGCCACCTTCATCTTGGAAGGCGTCCACCCGGACACTCCGGACAGTACTGTACACAGAGTTGTGTCCAGCGTCGTGCGCAATCTAAGCGGGTTCCAAAAACTCGAGTTCAGCGGCGAAGCCAGAGGTAAATAATTCCTCTTCACCGCTGACATCTGTGAAGAAAGTGCTGTCCTCGATCCGGCTAATTGGCCACTCGGCCTCCAAGTGCGGAGAACGGAGGATAGAAGTCGGCAACTCATCCACGAGACGTCCGTAAAACGCCCCTCTGAACCCGCCCATCGAGATAGCAGCAGCAACGACCTCAGGGGCGGAACCAGCAGCAGCAGCAGAAACAACGACCGCGCCCGAAGCAGCAGCACCAAAAGCAGTTTGCGCGACAGCAAGGCCGCCAACTGCTGCGCCAAGCACCGTGGAGGCAACAACAGATGCCGCAGGCGAGGCAGCAGCAGCTAGAGCAGCATCAAGCGTACCATTGACAGCAGCAGCAATAGGGGCCTCGACAACATCTCCAGCCGCAGTGGCTGGAGCGGCCTCAGGGCTGGCAGGCCCCTCAACTCAGTATCTTAGCATTGGACAATTTGGGTGGAAAACGACACCCAATGGATACTATTTTTCCACTCTTTTTCCTAAGTTTTATTGTGAATTTTCCACTCTTTATTTCAAAATGTATTGGATAATTGGAACCCTGATACTTCTTTATTAATGTAATGCTAGGGACAGTCTGTGGAGGGAAAGGCTGGTAAGAATTGACATAGGTAATAACTAATTCTGGTAAGCGGGTAATTGGAAATTGATAAAGCCGAGCACATATGTTTTTTGGTTGAATTCTCCACTCTTTATGCTTATTTTTGGCCAGAACTTTTACTCTGCATCCCAGCTCCAAGGCAATCCAGGGACTCTGCCTCAACTGCCTCTCCACCCGCCACAATACCAGCCCCAGCAAGCACCGCCGTCGCAGCAGCAGCAGCCCCAACCCATGGTGCCTCAACAGCAGCAGCTACAGCAACAGGCGAGAGGCGAGCAACCATGGCGAGGGCAGGACCAGGTCCAGACGTGCCTCTTTCGCGCCGAGTGCTGGCCGAGTCTCCCGAGCCGGCAGGAGTTCGACCGGCGACCAGTCGCGACCTCAGGCGCAGCAGCGCTCCCAGCCGCCACCGACGTCCACGGTAACGGGCGCTGGTTTGGCCATTAACTCGTCGGCAGAGCCAACGGCCGGGGCCCGCTAAAGAACCTGTCAGCTTCGCACTGGGGGGTACAACTGCGAGGGGTTTCTGAGTGCTGCTGTCTATATTGCTGACCTATTGGGAGATTTAGACGTACTCTACCTCTCAGAGACATGGGTTTCCCGCGCTGAAGCCACCTTACTGGGCGATGTGCTCTGCAGCTACGGCGTGGATGACATCCAGGTCTTTCAGACTTTCACCATGGATGTGCCGCCCGGTGCTGGTGAGGGGCGCCGACACGGGGGCACGGCCATGATTTGCAGGCGAGATGGCCAATTCACGTTCTCGCAACTGCAGTCTGAGGACCCTCGGCTTCTGGCGGTACGGCTAAGCAGCTGCGGGCTACCATGCCTAACCATTGTTGGCTGTTACATGCCTTATTTTTGCGGGACCATTGAGCAGCTTGAGTGTTACAGGGATACATTTGCGCGCTTAGAAGCCCTTATGTGTGCTCATAGAGCCGTCGCGCCACTGATGCTGGTTGGCGATCTCAACTGCCAACTCCCGCGACTGTCACCGGCGCAGCGCCCCACGCACTGAGCCCAGCTTCGTGGCTTCAATGCGCTTAGTCGGGAGATCCAACAGCTGCTCGACGAGCAGGATCTGGTCCCTGCCGAGTTCTGCTTTAATCAGATGGTTGATTTTACTTATGAGCGCGGTGGTCACAGGACACATAGCGACCACATTGTCGTGCCCCGCGCATTTGTCGGTAACCAGCTACAGTCGTGTAACATTGTCCCACCATGTCCAGATAACCTTAGCCCCCAGCTGTCCTTACAATGCACGCCGATGCTAACAGTTAGTAGCCCCAGTGTAGTAAATATTATAATCAGTGCTGCAAGTAATTTTGGTGATGTTTCAAGTCAATCCGGTGATGTCTTAACCCTCGCCCGGGTAGGGGGGGGGGGGGTGGATGCCACCCCCTCGGTTTTTCTGGAATAACTCGCGTAGTTTCCAACCGATTTCGATGCAACTTTCAGTACCCTACTTTTGAGAGAGGAAAAAAACACATACTCTGAACATTTTGATTTCTAACCGACATGACCCGTGACCTATGACCTGTTTCTCAAGGTCATGTCAGGCGCAACTGGCGTCCCGCAGTATCGATGCTTGTAACTTGTGCAGTTTTCGAGTGTTTGTTGTTCAGACGCATATACGCAGGTGTTTCAAGGTGACAGTTGTGGTTTCCACTGAGATTGTGACCTCGGTTGACCTTTTTTAGAGGTCAACTGAGGTCATTGACCTGCGATGACCTCAGATTACTTGTTTGGGCTTCTGACGGTTTCTAGGACATTTTGTGACGCTGATTTCAAATTTGGGATCCATTTTACATAATTATATGTTCCACTGGGGTCATGCGCTCCCACAGGTCAACCGAGGTCACTGAATTCAGATGACCTGACATGACCTTTTTGGAATTTGGCAGTTTTTAGGACATTTTGTGACGCTGATTACGAATTTGGCACCCATTAAGCATTGTGATATGCTCATTCACGATTCTAGCTCGATAAAATTACATTTATACGCATTTACAATTTTGATGACTTTTGGGTCATTGACATGACCTCATAGGTCACTTAATGACCTAAGACCTTACAATCGGGTATCAGCGGCTTCCTCTCGTCACAAGCAACACGCTCGTCTTTGCCGCGAAGCTCTAGCTCAATTAGGGGCGAAACGCTAAGGGGGGGGGGGTCGTACCAACCCGCCCCCTACCCGAACACGTAGTGATTTTGCCCTACCCGGGTCAAATCACTAAGTTAAGTCATTTAAGTCATTTAGTTAGTTAAGTTAAGTCATTTTGGTCCCATATCAGTCATTTCGGTGTGATATCAGTCGTTTCGGTGATAGCAGCAAGAGGGTGATGTGTACGTCATTTTGGTGATCAATTGGTCAAAATGGTGATGGATAAGAATTTGGTGATTTTAAGTCATTTTAGGTGATGGAATAATACCATGCCCATAATAAATGTTATTTAACTAGCAATTAAGGACTAAAATGCACAGCCTGACCAGCTTGCTTGGTAGGTATGTACCTACCAACAAGAATATGAGTGGTCTAGTACATACCAGTACAATGCTCCGCATATCCACTACTATGAGATCCAGAATGACAAGGGGGCAAATACAAAATGGGGGCAAATACAAAACTGCCACAAATCCCACAAATAATTTGATTTTGCCTGTTTATGCATTAAGAACTTATCTAAAGCAAATCTTGGCTTAGTTAAAGGAAATCAGTCACTTTTATAATGGAGCTTTGAACTGAGATAGCAGTTTTGAAGGCTGTGTCGAGAAATCACTGACAGCATACTCTGTTTGGTTGTATGGTTGTAAGGACTCTCTTGCTGAATATATTTGATGTTTCATCCTGACATTTGGTGCATTGTCAGACATTTTTGCTCTGTAGTCTGTGTCAAAAAGCTTCATACCCTCCTCAACACTCCTGAGGGCTGAGCATGTGCTAAAAGCAGTGTTACTGGA
The DNA here is from genome assembly GCA_036785665.1 of Chirona hameri. Classification (NCBI taxonomy): domain Eukaryota; kingdom Metazoa; phylum Arthropoda; class Thecostraca; order Balanomorpha; family Balanidae; genus Chirona; species Chirona hameri. Next base: position 35,907 of record JAXIVJ010009156.1, read on the forward strand.
CCTGCGAGCGAACCCTTCACCATTGACAATATTATGCAAGTTGTGTACCTAAAAAAAGATCGGATAATCATTACATTTGTATGTACTACTTTTAAAAAATAATCATTTTTACATAAGTTCTGAGTCTTCTACATCTTCCAAAGCACACAAAGCACTTTCAAAGCCACACAATTTGCTTGCTTGCTTGGATTAGGGCGGATAGCCCCAGCAGGCTCAGAGCATCTCTTTGGATGTCTTCAAACTTAAAAGCACACAATGTCATAACACCATGCACCACTTTTGAAATCTGTGCCACTTCTCACAATCTATACCTACTAAATTTTGAGTCTGTGTTTAAAAAAAAAATACACTGCTTTTGAAGTTTTGTTTTGTATATCTTGATAATTTAGCCAAACCAATGCTATATTCAACATTTTCAGGCATGAATATTGGCACATTCACAGCAGTGACTCCTGACTGGAAAAAATACATTCATTACGCTGGACGCCTCGGCGGAGCCGTTGCGCCGAAATTTATTGGGTGCTACATGCACAACACATGTTAATACATAGAAATGTGAAGTCAGCGTGTGGAAGGCCTCGCAGCGCCGCATCAGCCTCGGCATCAGGGTGTCGCCGTCTTTCAGTGCAAAGCATCAGGGGCGGATCCAGGAGGGGGGCCAAGGGGCCATGCCCCCTCCCCCCAAAGGTCCTGAAACTATGATTTGCCCCCCCCCCCCCCCCAACGGTCGGACGTACAGTTTTAAACATCGCCTTTGCAGCAGTCAAAATCCAGCTATCCACATTGAAAAACCTGAAAATATTGTGCCGCTTCGCGGCATGATACAAAATTCGCAATTGCTTATAAAAATTTGGAAAATGGGAAAATTAATTAATTAAGTGTCAGGCAGTCTCTCCTTGGCGGTACCTACTTGCTAGCCCCAGGGCCCACTCCCTTCATACAATATTAACTTTCAAGCGGGCTACATGTTTAGCTAGTCTGCCGAGTTCCGAAAAAAGGTGACGCCAACGCAAAGACGGACATCGGCTCCCGGAAGCTGCTCCAGCGGCGCCTAACTTGCTGGACCGAAGAGCCTAATAGTGGGACCAGGCCAGGAACATCTTCCCAGGCCATCTCGCCCCAGCCTCCTCCAGATCCACAGGGACCATTTATGCGCGGAAAAGTATTTCTGCCTCTTGCTGCTTTTAAAACGTTTGCACTGTTACCAGTTGTTTGTTGCAGGTCAGTACATATGTAATGTATACAGTTATTATAATATGTACTATTGAGCGGCGACTGCCACCGGTCATCGTGATTTACTATCCGAGGAATATGTATATGAAAAACTACCTTAATTTCAATATTTTTAATCATACCGAGATGTGCAACCAGGAATAGGGGTTAACTGAGATTTGGCTCCACTCACGGTCTGGTTCCAATATTAAAATTGCATTTTTCACGACCTAAAATTTACATTTTCACGACGCTTCGCGGCGTCACATCGATGGCCATCGTCATAACGAAGCCATCGTCATCGTCTTTGGTTCGTTGTAACGGTGAATTGAATGAGTAGCATTTTAGCCTCTTATCCTCTACGTCTACAAGGCCCATATTTCTGAGCTTTATCAGGCAAACCCGTAAAATTTCAAAAAAATTCAATGTGTGTCATCATACCGAGATGTGCAACCAGGAATGCGGGTTACCTGAGGCTTGGCTCCACTCTCACGGTCTGGTTCCAATATTAAAATTTCGTTTTCCACGACCTAAAATTAAAATGTGCACGTCGCTTCGCGGCGCCAAATCGGTGGCCATCGTCATGACGAAGCCTTCGGTTCGTTGTAACGGTGAATTGAATGAATAACATTTTAGCTTTTTATCCTCTACAAGACCCATATTTCTGGGGTTTATCAGGCAAACCCGTAAAATTGTGTGGCGCTAAATAACATGTACCTACCTACTATAACATGGAAACCAAATTAAAATGCTGCAAACACACACACATAAAAATGGGGGTGCATTTTTCCAGTCATATTAGCCGACCCCCACACAAAAAAAAATGTGGCCAAGTCCCTGCCCGCCCCCCACTCAACAACTTTTTGGAAATACGCCACTGGATTTGCCCCCCCCCCCCCCCTAAAACCCACGTCCGCCCTTCTTTCATGGCAAGGTCCATCCAGTGAGCACCGTCCCAGAGCACAGAGTACCACTCTGGCTGCTCGACCCCCTCGCACAGGACAGCAGTTGTGAACCCTTTGCTTTGGTACTGGCCGTCACCGCTGACCCCACCCAGTACCGTTTGTCCACGTCTGGCAAGTGCTCAGCGATGGTGGAGGCCACCTGTTCGCCAGCTCCCCGACTTTCCGCCTTTTAGGATTTTTTTGTGGAAATTACTTTTATAAATGGGAACACACTTTCCAAAAAAGGAAGTTTTCGAAAATATCAAATTTAACCATAGTGTCCCCGACTGAATTGTGAAGTCAGTGGCAAGGCTCCTGGCAGGAGCAGCCCAGTTGTGGACCAGTACAGTGGACCCAGTTGTGCGGCCTTGAAGGATGGAACCGGAATCTTGTGGGTCTGTGCCCTGAACTTTTGCTAGATGAAATTACGCTGGTCGTGCACAGAAATTTTTGGTGAAATCGCCAAATTACACTGGACATGCTGCAAAATTTTTGCCGCTATCACCAAATTATGCTGGACATGTTAGTGAAAGCGTGTATTTTTTCCAGTCAGGCAGTGACTGGTTTCCTTCAACAGTGCATAGATTTTCTAAAAATATCAGACAATGCATCAACTTCTGGATAACTTCAGTAGCTTTTGGTGGCATTGATGGTCCCAATTGCATCCACCCCCAGCATTCCATAACTTCCTACACCTATCATCTTTTGAAACCTAAAATATCCCTCAAACTTCCCAGCTCTTCAGCACACACATTGCAGGGTGAAGTCAATATTATCAATGTGATTTTGGATGTTTTCCCACTCCTTATTTTCCACTCTTGTTTTTCCAATGTGTGTGCAAGTTTTTTTACTGATTCTACTAAGGGCTGCAATGGATAGTCAGTAACAGTAACAAATGCTTACCAATACCAACCCTTGTTAGTAAGCCAAAGGTGGTTGGAATCAAGCACGGTAAATATAATACTAATCAAGGTTACTATAACATTGGAATCATCATTGGGACACTGCAGGGGGTCCCTTACTAATTACTTAGGAGTGGAAAACTGACATACTCCTTGGAATGCAGGAATGGAAAAATGGAGTAAAGAAACACCCAAATACTTCCCAGACACCCACACATTCCAATCCTGTTGGACCAGATAAATATGTATTTCAATTTTGATTTGGAGGTTGGTGGAAGATGCCCCATTCAGTTTGGGCATTGTGCTGTCACGAATATACGAATATTCATAGACTACCAGATCATTTATGATCAATTACGAAACGTGATAAATTACAGGATGAGATACTTACATATCCTCTGTAACAACAATAGGGACGACAGGATGTAGCCCAAGGCCGTATAAGGTATAAGAGCCGTTGATGTAGCCGTTGATTAAAAGTTTGTTCGGTTTGTTCACGCTGTGGAATGTTTACAATCATATAAGATTTATACCAAGGTTCTGTAAAGATATTTATAGCTCCCACCAGTAATGGTTGGCAGCACTCGGGCCTTTGGACGTTAAAAACTTACTACACGATAGGGTTATCATGTTAAATCGATGATTTTCAGATGAGACTGGCTCGTAACCTATGGTACATATTTTAAATCCGACTTCTGGACCAGATAGCTACAAGGCTTAGCTACAACGTTTAAATTTATCAATTTTCCATATTCTGGGCCTAAAGGGGTTGAATGGGCTTAGGGATTAAAAAATGTCGGAACGACCGCTGACCGCTTCCAAATGCTACTACATGTACTGCAAATACACTACTTTGACTACTATTTCGTATATTTGCTGGCGTTTAATTCAATAAATAAAGATGTAATCTATGGAAATAGAAGTTATTGTCATATAGCACAGTTTGAGCGAAATCTGAATTGTCCGGTATCTGCATGCGAATCCGTTATAACGGGTTAACGGGAAAAGTTTCATATGTGCCGGCGAACGGACTTCAGATTCGTGATCAGCGTATTCAACTTGATCATATAGCACCGTTTGAGCGAAATCTGAATTGTCCGGTATCTGCATGCGAATCCGTTATAACGGGTTAACGGGAAAAGTGTCATATGTGCCGGCGAACTAATTTCAGATTCGTCATCAGCGTATGAAGCTTGGTCATATAGCACTGTTTGAACGAAATCTGAATTGTCCGGTATCTACATGTATCAGATGGATCATCGATCCACATGCAAATATACGAACGTTGAATATTCACTTGCCTTTGAAGCTGTCGTAATTATCCCTTCCTCAAAGATGGAATACGTTTGTTCAGATGGCCAAATATACTGATATTTTCAGAAACACGACTCCAAACGCTTCCTTACTACTCCAAACTTAATAACATACCAGATACAAATAACGTCCGTGAGAAGTCCGTCCGACACACTGGCGGATCCAGCCGTCGGTTTGGGGGGGGGGGCAACTTTTTGTGGCAAAAAGGTACCCCCATTTTTTTTCTCCGCAGATTTGGGCCGGTTACCTTATTTTGGTATTCTAGCATAAGAAATTCACTTTTCAAATTCACAACAAAACAAAATTGGGGTTGAAAAAAGGAAATCCGAGAGCCATTTTGAAGAAAATGTCTTTCCCTTCTTTTCGCGTGTTTTATTTGCAATTTGCTTGAAAACTCTGATTTCTACGATTTGCCAAACATTTATCGTTTTTGCACCAAAAATGGCATGACATGACGTCATTAAAACGTCATTATCTCCCAAAATACTACATCAATTTCATTTAGAGTTGGTGAGAAGACTTAGACTTGATGCAGGATAAGGTACTGACAGTTTCACGTTGATATCTATCATAGTTTTCAGGTTATTGAGAAAATCAGGGAGGGGAAGATTCTGCCCTCCCCCCCCCCCCGCGGGTTCGGACAAAAAATCACATAGATGTGGTTCAGCGGACCGCAGGTGCCTCCGGCGTGCAGCGCACGTGCGCTACAGCAGCAGTGTCTGTTTTCTCAATACGGGAGCCGGCGGCCGGTAGTCGGAAGCTGAGCGGGGCGGACGGCGGTATGTGCAGCGTGAGGCCCGAGCCACTCTACTGTTTTTGATATCAATACAGTCTTTAAACGTCGCAAGCACAAGCTATTTCGGCCTTAATGGAGACCGTTGCGAGCCCTGGAGCAGTGGAGGCTGTCGTGAGCCCTGGAGCAGTGGAGGCTGTCGTGAGCCCTGGAGCAGTGGAGGCTGTCGTGAGCCCTGGAGCAGTGGAGGCTGTCGTGAGCCCTGGAGCAGTGGAGGCCGCCGCCAGCCCTGGAGCAATGGAGGCGATCGCCAGTCCTGGAGTGGTAATGGCCGCCGCACAGCGTCCCGCTTTTGACGCTCGGCTGATTGCCGAATACGACGGGTCGGCAGACGTCGTTGAGTGGTTTGAGCGGGCCAAGATGCTGTGTGCGCTCCGTGGTGTCGCCGCAGAGACGGTGCTTCCGCTGCGCCTTACTGGCGGCGCATTTGCAGTGTGGTCGCAGATGCCGGTCGCCAGTCGCAGCTCTCTGGAGGCCACGCGCGACGCGCTGTACGACGCGTTCGCCCTAGACCAGCACGCGGCGTACGAGGCCTTCACTAGCCGCCACCTCAGGGTGGGCGAGTCCGCCGATGTATTCTTGGCCGACCTTCGGCGTCTCGCAGTGCTATTTGGCGGTATCCCGGAGCGAGCACTCGTCTGCGCGTTCATCGCTGGGCTGCCGGAGTCGGTGCGACAGACCATCCGTGCTGGGTCCAGAGCCGAGAGACTGGACTTGGCCAGCGTCCTGTCACGCGCCCGCGCCGTGCTCAGTGACGAGCGTGTTACGGCAGTGGCCGCGGGGAGGCGAGCCCAGGCGCCACCGCGTGACGGGGCGCATCGCGGCCAGCCGCCACCGAGTCATCCGTCACGAGACCAGCCGACACGGGGATCACGGTGGCCACGACGCTGCTGGAACTGTGGAGAGCTGGGCCACATCTCCGTCTCCTGTCCCCAGCAGTCGGGAAACGGTGCAGGAGATGGCGTGCCAGCGCCGGCGTCGTCTCCGGTGCAGCACTGAGCGGCGCCCTGCCCGTGGTCGAACTGCGAGTGGACGGTCGGCAGTGTCGCGCGCTAGTGGACACCGGCTGCACGGACACGATTGTGTACGCGCCATGTTGTGAGCGCTGGCGCCAGCGGCAGATCGTGGTGACCACGATCAGTGGAGAACCGTTCCGGTGCAGCGGTGTCGGCAGCGTCAGTGTGGAGACGCCGGCCGGCCGGCGGGCCACACTTGATGTGCTGGTGGTGGATGAGCGGCCGATGGGGGTCGAGATGGTACTCGGCATTTCCGGCATCTCCACCCTGGGAGGCGTCAGCGTGCAGTCACCGACTGATGTACGCTTCTGTGGTGCTGCGGTGTGCCCGCCGCTCGAGGTGGATGCGGCTGACTTTAGAGCGCGGTTTGACGCGGCGGAACGAGCATGGACAGTGGCGTGGAAGTGGGCGGACGGTGGGGGGCCCGAGTGTCTCGGCAACAGGGTCGAGCAGTACGCCGTGCCGCCAGCCGCGCGTCAAGAGTTTGACGAGGAGCTGGACGAGTGGATCGCCAGCGGTTGGCTGGTGCCCTACGACGAGGCGCAGCACGGGCCGCCACGCGGACTGGTGCCGTTGATGGCGGTGCAGCAGAGAAACAAGGCCAAAGTGAGACCAGTGCTCGACTATCGTGAGCTCAACAGCCACGTCACTGCTCACACCGCGGACTCCGACGTGTGCGCAGACCAGTTGCGCAAGTGGCGGAAGCACGGATCGCGCGTCGCCGTCGTAGATCTGAAGAAGGCCTACCTTCAGCTACGTGTGGAGCAGCAGCTGTGGCCTTTTCAGACAGTGGTGGTGCGCGGTCAGCGTTACTGTCTGACCAGGCTGGGATTCGGGCTGAACGTGGCTCCGCTGGTTATGAAGGCGGTCGTCCGTGCTGTGTTGTCACAGGACCCAGCGATAGAGCGGGCGGTGCTGGCGTATGTGGACGACTTGCTTGTCAACGAGGATGTCGCCAGTGCCGAGAGTGTAGTGCAACACTTCGCCAAGTACGGTCTGGCGTGCAAGCCGCCGGAGCGAGCGGCCAGCGGAGCCCGGCTCCTGGGCCTGCGAGTCCAGGCAGATGACGGAGAGTTGCGGTGGGTGCGGGACAACGCTGTGGACGCGCCGCCAGCGCGTGTGACTCGCCGAACCGTGTTCGCGTGGTGTGGGCGACTGGTGGCCCATTTGCCCGTGTGCGGATGGCTCCGGCCCGCGGTGGCATGGATCAAGCGGCGCGTGAACGAGCTGACGCAGGGTTGGGATGACGTCACCGAGGAGGCGGCGCTGCGTGCGCAGATGGACAGCGTTGCGAGTCGCCTAGTCAGTGACGATCCAGCTCGAGGCGTATGGTGCGTGGAGGGCGATGGTGTAGTCGTCTGGACTGACGCGAGCTCGCTGGCCACGGGGGTTGTCCTGGAGACGTCAGGCGGTGACGTCATCGAGGATGCGTGCTGGCTCAGGCGCGATGAGGCCATGCATATCAACATGGCCGAGCTGGATGCGGCCATCCGAGGTGTAAGCCTGGCCGTCGCCTGGGGTGCGCGGACAATCGACCTCCGCACGGACTCGGTGACGGTGTCCCGCTGGATTGATGACGCGATCAGTGGTCGCGCGCGCCTCCGTACCAAGGCGCACGGCGAGCTGTTAATCCGGCGTCGCGTCGAGATCATCCGTCAGCTGGTCAGCGAGCTGCAGCTCAACTTGTCTGTGGCGCTCGTGCGATCGGCGGAGAACCGCTCCGACGCGCTGACGCGCGTGCCCAAGGAGTGGCTTCGCGATAAGCCGCCGGCTGTGAGCGCGGCCGCCGCCTGTGAGCTGCCAGCTGTGAGTGCAGCCGCCATCGGTGTGCCGCCAACTGTGAGTGCGGCCGCCGTCTGTGAGCCGCCAGCTGTGAGTGCAGCCGCCGTCGGTGCGGAGAGCATTGCCGAAGTACACAAGCGAGCCGGTCACCCGGGTGTTCGAAGGACGCTGTACTTTGCTCGCCGGTGTATCGGTCATGTGACCCGAGCGCAAGTGCGCGCTGTGGTGGCGAATTGCGATGTGTGCCGAGCGATCGACCCGGCCCCAGTCAAGTGGCGGCACGGGTCACTAGCGGTGCCACAAACATGGTGGAGACTAGCCATTGACGTTACACACCACGAGGGTCAGTCGTACCTCAGCGTGATTGACTGTGGACCGTCGCGGTTCGCTGTGTGGCGGTCACTGCGTCGACAGGATAGCTCGAGCATCGTCCAGCGGCTTGAGGAAATATTTTATGAGCGGGGGGCCCCGGTGGAGCTCCTATGTGACAACGATCCGGTCTTCCGCGGCCGACCGTTCGCCGTCCTCACCGCTCGCTGGGGGGTGACGGTGAGGTTCCGGGCGGCGCATGCGCCGAGCGGAAACGGAGTGATCGAGCGGAGTCACCGAACGGTGAAAGTTATCGCCGCTCGGAAACGGTGTGCCATCGCCGAGGCAGTGCACTTATATAATGTGACGCCGCGCGATGGCGAAGGGGCCGGCAGCGCACCGTTCTGCGGAGTGCATCGCTATGAGCCACGTGACTGTGTGCGGCTGGCAGCCGCTCCATCTGGGACGGTGGAGTGCGCCGAGGCCGGGGCGATGGAGCTCACTGCGGCGGAGCTGGGCGTGCACGCAGTCGGTGACGCGGTGTGGGTGAGGCGCCGCGGGACGCGGTGTACGGAGCCGTCTGGGCGGGGTACCGTCACGGCCGTGGTCTCCCCGCAGGTCGTGGAAGTGGACGGCATGCCGCGCCACGTTAGGGACCTGCGACGCAGGAACAGTGAGCAGCCACCTCAGAGTCCTGCACCTGACGATGACAGTGACGACCCGCTGTACGTGATGGAGTCTGTTCCTGTGCCCCATCCGACTGCTGATCAGTCGGACTTGTGTGATGCGCCACAGTGCGACAGCACGGTGTCAGATTCCCCCGCCGTGGCTCCTCGTCGGAGTCAGCGCCGCCGCCGGCCTCCGCGGCGAGATTGTTGTGTAGGGTGCGAGTGATCCTCATGATCAGGGGGAGGTGTGGTTCAGCGGACCGCAGGTGCCTCCGGCGTGCAGCGCACGTGCGCTACAGCAGCAGTGTCTGTTTTCTCAATACGGGAGCCGGCGGCCGGTAGTCGGAAGCTGAGCGGGGCGGACGGCGGTATGTGCAGCGTGAGGCCCGAGCCACTCTACTGTTTTTGATATCAATACAGTCTTTAAACGTCGCAAGCACATAGAGGTCAAAGGTCAAGGTCACGGGGACGAATACGATATTTTAAGCTTCGGTACCAGCTTGTGTACCCTCTAGTTTTTTAGTTTACCGTCCGATTTGCTTGCAATGGGCAAAAAGGGACTCGTCGGCATCCCAGCTTGCGTCAGGAAAAACACAAAATCACCTAGAGGACCAAGGTCAAGGTCACGGGGACGAATACGAGATTTTAAGCTTCGGTACCAGCTTGTGTACCATCTAGTTTTTTTCGTTTACCGTCCGATTTGCTCGCAATGGGAAAAAGGGACTGGCCGGCACCCCACCTTTCGTCAGGAATAACAAAAAATCACCTAGAGGTCAAAGGTCAAGGTCACGGGGACGAATACGAGATTCTAAGCTTCGGTACCAGCTTGTGTACCCTCTAGTTTTTTTTTTCGTTTACCGTACGATCTGCTCGCAATGGAAAAAAGGGACTCGCTGGCACCCTAGCTTGCGTCAGGAAAAACAAAAAATCACATAGAGGTCAAAGGTCAAGGTCACGGGGACGAATACGAGATTTTATGCTTCGGTACCAGCTTGTGTACCCTCTAGTTTTTTTTTAGTTTACCGTCCGATTTGCTTGCAATGGGCAAAAAGGGACTCGACGGCACCCCAGCTTGCGTCAGGTAAAACAAAACATCACCTAGAGGTCAAAGGTCAAGGTCACAAGGACGAATACGAGATTTTAAGCTTCGGTACCAGCTTGTGTACCTTCTAGTTTTTTTAGTTTACCGTCCGATTGGCTTGCAATGGTCAAAAAGGGACTCGACGGCACCCCAGCTTGCGTCAGGAAAAACAAAACATCACCTAGAGGTCAAAGGTCAAGGTCACGGTGACGAATACGATATTTTAAGCTTCGGTACCAGCTTGTGTACCCTCTAGTTTTGTTTTGTTTACCGTCCGATTTGCTCGCAATGGGAAAAAAAGGACTCACCGCACGTTAGCTTGCGTCAGGAAAAACAAAAAGTCATCCAGAGGTCAAAGGTCAAGGTCACGGGGACGAATACGAGATTTTAAGCATCGGTACCAGCATGGTGTACCCTCTAGTTTTTTTTCGTTTACCATCCCATTTGCTCGCAATGGGCAAAAGGGGACTCGCCGGCACCCCACCTTGCGTCAGGAAAAACAAAAAAATTACCTAGAGGTCCAAGGTCAAGGTCACGGGACGAATACGAGATTTTAAGCTTCGGTACCAGCTTGTGTACCTTCTAGTTTTTTCCTTTACAGTCCGATTTGCTCGCAATGGAAAAAAAGGGACTCGCCGGTACCCCACCTTGCGTCAGCAATAACAAAAAAATACCTAGAGGTCAAAGGTCAAGGTCACGGGGACGAATACGAGATTCTAAGCTTCGGTACCAGCTTGTGTACCCTCTAGTTTTTTCGTTTACCGTCTGATCTGCTCGCAATGGAAAAAAGGGACTCGCTGGTACCCTAACTTGCGTCAGGAAAAACCAAAAATTACATAGAGGTCAAAGGTCAAGGTCACGGGGGACGAATACGAGATTTTAAGCTTCGGTACCAGCTTGTGTACCCTCTAGTTTTTTAGTTTACCGTCCGATTTGCTTGCAATGGGCAAAAAGGGACTCGACGGCACCCCAGCTTGCGTCAGGTAAAACAAAACTATCACCTACAGGTCAAAGGTAAAAGTCACGGGACGAATACGAGATTCTAAGCTTCGGTACCAACATGGTGTACCCTCTAGCTTTTTAGTTTACAATCCGATTTGCTCGCAATGGGCAAAAAGGAACTCGCCGGCACGTTAGCTTGCGTCAGGAAAAACAAAAAGTCATCCAGAGGTCAAAAGGTCAAGGTCACGGGACGAATACGAGATTCTAAGCTCAGGTACCAGCATGGGTGTACCCTCTAGTTTTTTCGTTTACCGTCCGATTTGCTCGCAATGGGCAAAAATGGACTTGCCGGCACCTTAGCTTGCGTCAGAAAAAAACATCACCTAGAGGTCCAAGGTCAAGGTCACGGGGACGGGTACGATATTTTAAGCTTCGGTACCAGCTTGTGTACCCTCTAGTTTTTTCGTTTACCGTCCGATTTGCTTGCAATGGGCAAAAGGGACTCGACGGCACCCCAGCTTGCGTCAGGTAAAACAAAACATCACCTAGAGGTTAAAGGTCAAGGTCACGGGGACGAAAACGAGATTTTAAGCTTCGGTGCCAGCTTGTGTACCATTTAGTTTTTTCGTTTACCGTCCGATTTTCTCGCAATGGGCAAAAAGGGACTCGCCGGCACGTTAGCTTGCGTCAGAAAAAACAAAAAGTCATCCAGAGGTCAAAGGTCAAGGGTCACGGGGATGAATACGATATTTTAAGCTTCGGTACCAGCATAGTGTACCCCTCTAGTTGTTTCGTTTTACCGTCCCATCTGCTCGCAATGGGCAAGAAGCGACTTGCCGGCACCCCACCTTGCGTCAGGAAAAACACAAAAATTGCCTAGAGGTCCAAGGTCAAGATCACGGGGACGAATACGAGATTTTAATGCTTCGGTACCAGCTTGTGTACCTTCTAGTTTTTTCGTGTACCGTCCGATTTGCTCACAATGGGAAAAAAGGGACTCGCCGGCACCCCACCTTGCGTCACGAATAATACAAAATCACCTAGAGGTCAAAGGTCAAGTCACGGGGACGAATACGAGATTCTAAGTTTCGGTACCAGCTTGTGTACCCTCTAGTTTTTTTCGTTTACCGTCCGATTTGCTCGCAATGGAAAAAAGGGACTCGCTGGCACCCTAACTTGCGTCCAGAAAACAAAAATCACATAGAGGTCAAAGGTCAAGGTCACGGGGACGAATACGAGATTTTAAGCTTCGGTACCAGCTTGTGTACCCTCTAGTTTTTTCGTTTACCGTCTGATTTGCTTGCAAATGGGCAAGAAGGGACTCGACGGCACCCCAGCTTGCGTCAATAAAAAATCACATAGAGGTCAAAGGTCATGGTCACGGGGACGAATACGAGATTTTAAGCTTCGGTACCAGCTTGTGTACCCTCTAGTTTTTTCGTTTACCGTCCGATTTGCTTGCAATGGGCAAAAAGGGATTCGTTGGCACCCCAGCTTGCGTCAGGTAAAACAAAACATCACCTAGAGGTCAAAGGTAAAGGTCACGGGGGACGAATACGAGATTATAAGCTTCGGTACCAGCATGGTGTACCCTCTAGTTTTTTAGTTTACAATCCGATTTGCTCGCATTGGGCAAAAAAGAACTCGCCGGCACGTTAGCTTGCGTCAGGAAAAACAAAAAAGTCATCCAGAGATCAAAGGTCAAGGTCACTGGGACGAGTACGAGATTCTAAGCTTCGGTACCAGCATGGTGTACCCTCTAGTTTTTTTTTTCGTGTACCGTCCGATTTTGCTCGCAATGGGCAAAAAGGGACTCGCCGGCACCTTAGCTTGCGTCAGGAAAAACAAAACATCACCTAGAGGTCAAAGGTCAAGGTCACGGGGACGAATACGAGATTTTAAGCTTCGGTACCGAAGCTTAAAAGCTCGAAAAAAACTAGAGGGTACACAAGCTGGTACCGAAGCTTAAAATCTCGTATTCGTCCCCGTGACCTTGACCTTTAGTTGATGTTTTATTTTTCCTGACGCAAGCTGGGGTGCCGGCGAGTCTCTTTTTGCCTATTGCGAGCAAATCAGACGGTAAACGAAAAAAGTAGAGGGTACACAAGCTGGTACCGAAGCTTAGAATCTCGTATTCGTCCCCGTGACCTTGACCTTTGACATCTGGATGACTTTTTGTTTCCTGACGCAAGCTAACGTGCCGCAAGTCCCTTTTTGCCCATTGCGAGCAAATCGGAGGTAAACGAAAAAACTAGAGGGTACACAATCTGGTACCGAAGCTTAAAATATCGTATTCGTCCCCGTGACCTTGGCCTTTGACCTATAGGTAATTTTTTTTGTTTTTCCTGACGTAAGGTTCCTTTGTTTTTTTGTTTTTTGCCGTCGAGTCCCTTTTTGCTCATTGCGAGCAAATCGGACGGTAAACGAAAAAACTAGAGGGTACACCATGCTGGTACCGAAGCTTAAAATCTCGTATTCGTCCCCGCGACCTTGACCTTTGACCTCGGGATGACTTTTTGTTTTTCCTGACGCAAGCTAACGTGCCGGCGAGTCCCTTTTTTCCCATTGCGAGCAAATCGGACGGTAAACGTAAAACTATCGGGTACACAAGCTGGTATCGAAGCTTAAAATCTCGTATTCGTCCCCTTGACCTGGACCTTTGACCTCTAGGTGATTTTTTTTTCTGACGTAAGCTGGGGTGCCGGCGAGTCGTTGAGCCCCTTTGCGATGAAATCGGACGGTAAACGAAACATTTAGAGGGTACCCCGTGCGATGACATTTCAGTGACCTCTGGAGATCAAACCATTTGTCCTAGGTCCAAAACAGATTGCATATTCGTGCATAACTTGATGAGATCTACCCATATGCTAAGTTTGGGGAAAATCGGAACTCGATGCTGAAAACGAATACGAATACGACGCTAACTTGACGCACATGGCCAAACTTACCTTCAGAAGTATTCTATTTACCCAGGGGGGTGTCATCCCTATATCCGTAACGTGTGCACTTCTACTTATGATGGTCACCCCAGTAGTCAATTCTGGCGCATGTCGTCCGCAGTCGGTTAAAACTGTTTTTCGCAAATAACTTTTTGACAAATATAGATACAGCAATGCTTTTGATGTCATCGTGTTCGCCTCGTCAGAACACGTCGATTCATACAAATTCCATGTGGTTTAGGTCAATCAAAATTCCATCGAAGGGGCGGGGATTAGAGCCTCAGCTGGTGACCGCCGACCGCAGGGGGACCGTAAACAAGCCCTGACTTGATGACCTCTAGTGACCTCAATATTGATCCGAGCTTAAAATGATCCAGAAGATTTCGATTTGCCTTGTTTTGAGCTTTTCAACGCTGGCTTTCCTTTTCGTAACATTTTTACTTTCCGAGTTAGATGATATTTATTTCTCCCGAAATAGCATTAGCTGCAATGGCGGAGGAGGCCGATGGGATCCACATGATGTCACGTTCTGACGTCATGATCACACAGAATCGCCGGATGACTCTACCTCCTATATATGGCCTTTTATTTACCGTGCTTCAGACAAGGCTTATATATGTCCTTGCCTTCGGATTGTGTCTTGCGCCACTAATGTTTCTTTTGCCTATGTCGATTGCTACCAAATTACTTCCATATTTTTTCACCAAATAATTACTTTTATCACAAAGATAAAAAATAAGGTATCGTTTAGTCATTAACGATCACTCTTTGAGTGAACCTTTTGGGGGGGGGGGGGGCAAACAGGCACTTTGGGCTTTGGGGGGGGGGGGGGGGGGGGGGGGGGGGCGGCCGCCCTAAATGCCCCCCCCTGGATCCGCCAGTGGTCCGACATATTAGTTATTCAGCGACTTATTCAGCGACGGATTCAGATTTGGCCCAAACCTAGGGCCAAGGTCAATTATGGCACGCTGATCACGAATATGACCTTCATTTTACTGTTCAAAGCCATATTCAAGGTCAAATTCGAGGTCAATGGACGGGGTACCGTATAACGTCCTGAATTTTTTGCCGGATCCTTCCAAAGTGTTCCGAGATGATAGACATGGTCCATATCTAACGTGAACACCGTGACCACCGTGACACCGTGACCTGAACCGTGACTTTGACCTTGGAGGTCAAATTCGAGGTAAAAGGACGCCGACGGGGTACCACATAACGTCCCGAATTGATGTATTGCCGGACCCTTCCAAAAGTGGTCCCAGATGATAGACAGCGTCATATATAACGTCCGTCTTTGTGACCTGACCCGTGACCTTGGGGGTTAAATCGATGTCACAGGACGGGGGTACCGCATAACATCCCGAATTCTTGCCGGATCCTTTCCAAAGTGGTCCCAGATGATAGACAGGGTCCATAGCTAACGTCCATATCCAACGGCAATACATTCTGGACGTTATACGGTACCCCGTCCTTTGACCTCGAATATGACCTCCAATGTCATAGGTCACGGTCAGGTCACGGTGACGGACGTTAGATATGGACCCTGCTTAGCATCTGGGACCACTTTTGAAAGAATCCGGCAATAAATTCGGGACGTTATGCGGTACCCTGTCCTTTGCCCTCGAATTTGACCTCAAGGTCACGGGTCAGGTCACGGTGACGGACGTTAGATATGGACCCTGTCTATCATCTGGGACCACTTGGAAATGATCCGGCAATAAATTCGGGGACCGTTATGCAGTACCCCGTCCCTTTGACCTCGAATTTGACCTCCAAGGTCATGGGTCAGGTCACGGTGATGGACGTTAGATATAGACTCTGCCTAACATCTGGGACCACTTTGGAAATAGAGGTGCCACTTTACTACCCGCTTACCCACGAGACGTGGGTAGTTGTGGGTAGCACAAACATTCATTTGGCTGAAGTGGGTAGTTGGCGGGTAGCAGAATTTTCAAATTTTCAAAAAAGGAAAGTTTTAAACCTTATTTCAGTGACTGCGCTTTCATTTCAGCAATATCATTCAAGTTTATTGCATTGAATTTGCATAATTTAAAGGTTTTTGCTTTAATTTTCTTCAATCCCAAAATAGTACAATTTATGTTGAGGGTAGTTGTGGGTAGTTCACAGCTTATTTGAGCACGTGGGTAGTGGTGGGTAGTTGAACAGTGTTTGCGGCGCGGCGCGGGTAGTCACAGGCCTGGAAAAGTGGCAGCTCTATTTGAAAGGATCCCACCATAAATTCGGGACGTTATGCGGTACCCGTCATTGTCGTCGAATTTGACCTCCAAGGTCAAGGGTCAGGTCACGATGACAGACGTTATATATGGACCCTGCCTATCATCAGCGATCACTTTTGGATCTGGCAATAAATTAGTGACGTTTTACGGTACCCCGTCATTTGGCCTCGAATTTGACCTTAAAGATGACCTTAGACAGTAAAATCAAGGTAATATTCG
>JAXIVJ010009157.1:0-52263 GCA_036785665.1 Chirona hameri
GTAGGCACATCCATACATTGGCATCGCCAGGATTTTTAGGTTGGGGGAGGGGGAGGGGATCTGTATGGCAGACGTTAACACGCGCAACACCAGGGGTGGATTCCCCCCCCCCCCCCCTTAGGTTTTTTGGAAATAGTGGAAAACGACGGCGTTTCGCTGAGCCATTTTTGGCAGAACTGTTGGCCTACAAGTTGCCCAAATCCTGTTATTTTTTAACCTCGGGTCTCCTCAGGTCACTAGGTCACTCAGGTCACTCCTCAGGTCACTCCTCAGGTCACTAGGTCAAGTATAATGATCCCACCTACAAATAGAAGGTCGTGACGCAGCCAGATTGTTTAACCGATCAGTTGGAAACTTACAGGATTTAATCAGGTCATAAATACCAACAATTCTGCTATTTCGGATGATTTTTATATCGATGACCTAAGGTAAAGTAGATGCTGTGACCTCCCAATTTTAGGTCATTGGGGAAACATGAAAATGCATATACATCCCCAGGAAATGGTTAAATTTTCCCAATGTTCACTAGACTCACGAATCTTTTGCAAAATATGGGATCCGTGTGACATGTTTGTTCTGCAACCTCCACGAGGTAAAATATATTGACCCAGAGGTCATGCGTCATTTTTCTTCCATAACTTTTTTACCGAACCAGTAAGGCACCGCAGTTGGCGATAAACGAGCGAACGCGAAGTAAATGTACCTATGGTGAATTTCAATTCGATCGGGGGTTTCTGAGATGCGGGGACAAAAAAAAGGGTGCATACGTGCGCACGTGCAGAGGCACCCCTGACTTGTTGGAAAGTGGCGGCTGAGAGATCCATAACCACACACCAAATGTGCACACCATCGGCCAAGCCGTTGCGGAGCTTTTGCGACAAAACACCTTTCTACACCCCTCACGCGGCACGCGCCACGCGCAGTGGTAGTTACTCACATGAGTCCGCTCTGGTCTCAAACAGGGTAGGGTGGATGGGACTGCTCAGCAAAGAAGCCCGCTTGTCAATCGGACGTGCGGTTGCAGAGATATGAGCTTCTCAAAAGCGTCGCTAAGGGTCGGGCCGGGCCGGGCCGCTCATATTCAGATTCTTCCCTTATATACTCCACGGAAGGAACATTATTGAAATATCTCCCCTATCCCAACCATGGGCGTCGCCACCCGAGGGGCCAGGGGGCCGACCCCCCCCCCCCAAGATCCCTCCGGACCCCAAGATTAGCAAGATTTTAATATTAACAATATGGGAGCAGGGGAGTGGTGGCAACCACCTGGTTGCCCCCCCCCCTCCACTCCACACCCACTTCAAATTTTGTGGCGACGTTCCTGGTCCAAAAATCCCCCATCTCTCCTACACTGTCGTTAATGAGCAATCGTTTAATGGGTACCTATTTAAATTAATGCTATTTCGGAAATAATTTAAAGATACTAATTTTGGCTATATTTATTTTTGGCTAATATTATTTATATTAGCCAAAAATATATTTTTTGCTAATATTATTTTGGCTAATATTAACAATATGGGAGCAGGGGAGTGGTGGCAACCACCTGGTTGCCCCCCCCCCCTCCACTCCACACCCACTCCAAATTTTGTGGCGACGTTCCTGGTCCAAAAATCCCCCATCTCTCCTACACTGTCGTTAATGAGCAATCGTTTAATGGGTACCTATTTAAATTAATGCTATTTCGGAAATAATTTAAAGATACTAATTTTGGCTGCGAAATACTAAAACTTAGATATATCATGGAATTTATAAATAGATTTTTCTAAATTTATCACCAGGTAAGTATATTTTATTTCAATTTAATACTATCAAGCGAACAATTATATACAATTACTGAAATCAGGGTGGGCAAAATGTCTTGACTGGGGGGGGGGCAAAATGGTTCACTGGGGGGGGGGGCATTTGCCCCCCCCCCCCCGTTAACGTTAAAATAGGCCCTGATTAGTGCAGACTCTGCCGCTGTTAATGTCGATTTTCGCTAAGCAAAGCAAGAAATAATCGCCTCTAGTTATACACATTTATGACACACATCTGGACAGTGATTCACTGATCATTAGAAATGGATGTTTATTCATCGCCAGAGCACACGTGAAAATCATTGCATAAGGTCTATGATTGGTTAAGACGAAATCGGACAAATACGTCACACAGCTGAGAACGTGAGATATTGAGCCGGCTACAATCTGGGGGGCGAAATGACCCTTTTGCCCCCCCCCCCCCCATGATGTTCGACTGGGGGCTTTTGGGTACCCTGTCCCCACAATTCGCCGCTCCTGCTCCGCTCATCCCAACATCATCATTATGACCAAGTACGGCTTCAACAGCATTATCATCCAACATCGTACATTTCCCGACGGCAGTGATAACAGTAAGGTTTGTGGGACGAATATCTCGTAGGCATGTGATGAACTACAAAAGGTCACGGACATGAATCGTGAATGTTTGAGCGACGGCACTTTTGACCTTTGCTGCGCTTCCACCGCCGTCCAAAACTGACTGAAGAGTATCATGTATGTTTACCCGGTGGAAAACCAGCCATTGAACATGAAGACTGCTGACGGGAACTGGGTATATTTACACCAGCAACACATCATTGTTGACAACCATCAGAACTTAACCTTTATATTTCCAGAACTCGTAAACTTCAATAACCTTGCAATTACCATGCCGTTTAAATGTGATCGTCTGTGACCCCTCCGAGGTACGGTGCGTGGCTCGCCTCCTATGCAGAGCGTGTCGTGAGAAATCACTGACATTTCCTTTCCTCGCGTGAGACGCATGTTACGTCACGCGCGGCTGACGTGAGCGGCGTCTGCGCCGAGTATGTACAGCATAAACAGACCGCGGGAACCCGTACCCATATTTGTGTCAACATCTGTTTGACCTCTGTTGCTAAAAATATAAGTGGTTTGAAAGTAGTTCACGGGTAGTTCGCATTCCCTCCTCGTTTTCAGAGAGGATTAAATATCACTGAAAAATAGCATTGGTTCTGTGTTATTTCTCATACGGAGCATTCCACGACAAATCGACTGAGGAGTGGCACGCTCATGTCACCGATATTGACTTAACACTTAGATATATCATGGAAAAACTTAGATATATAACTGCCGGGGGGATTGTTTTCCGACCCCTCCTCCCCCCGGTTTTTCATGAATAGCGGAAAAATGGCGGCGCACAGCGCCGCCAAATTTGGCACAGCTGCTTGGGCATCAATTACCCACATGGTGTGACATTTTTATCTCGGGTCATTTCAGGTCAGATCAATAGGTTACTTCAAGTGACTTTAACTCCAAAAATGTTTGTGGTCGTGCCAAAGTCAGTATTTTCCCGAGATATTTGAAACTTGCAGGATTTCATAGGGTCATAAGTACCTACAGTTCGTTTATCTCAAATTTGTGTATTGGTGACCTAAGGTCAGGTCAATTCCGTGACCTCCCCATTATAAGTAAATAGGAAAATATACAAATGCTTCCTATTCAGAGAATATGCATTTTATCAGGCCAATTATTTCAGAATCATGCTATTTTAACTTATTCTGGATGACCTATTTGCAGTTGTTGCTCAGTGACCTTTGCAAGGTCAGCTGAGGTCATCTAAGATCACCAGCACTTTTTGCCAATAGCTCTTGATATAATAAAGATAGATACGTGCGAATAATATAGAGACACCCTTGGTGCTGTGTTTGTCTCGTCGAGTCGCTTCTCCCCATATGCAACATGGCCTACCTGGGCGACTAAATGACCTTGACATTAGGTCAAATTTTGAAGTTGACCTAACCACTAACCAGCAGTGTTCGTCACGGGCCCACCAACCCCCAGCCCAGCCCGGCCCAAGCCCATGAACACCAAGCCCAAGCCCGGACCAGGCCCGGTCAAATTTATAATATTGAGGCCCAGGCCCGGTCCGGCCCGTTCAGATTAAGCATATCAATATTGGCCCGGCCCATGGCCCATAGGGCCGGCCCAGCCCGTGATGAACTCTGCCAACCAGGTCACCATTAAGATGTTTCGAAGCGCCTTGACGGGGAAACACGATGGTGTTACAATTACTGCTATATGGTCAACTAATACAAAGTTACTCATGACAAACACTTTTTGAGAAAACAAAAATGTCTTCGTGACATTTGGTGACCTCTGGAGTGGAGCCTAAACTGTTTACCTGATATAAAATGGTATGACACCAAGTGCGATTGCGTTTTTCATGAGCTTTCGTTTGCCTTTTTCGTTTGTTCCTAGCTTGTATAGTTCCCGGGATATTTAGGGGCTTCTAGAGCATAGTCCTGTATTGGGCAATTTGACTTTTGATGACCTCTGGTGTAGACATGATGATTTTGATGACCTCTTCATGGGACACATGTTCAGCCCCCATCCCGTTCCAGCCCATTCAGCCAGACCCAAACCCGTTCCAATCCAAATCCAAATCCGAATTCATAATTGATGGGGCTCCCATTCCCATCCGTTTCAGCATGTTTGGGGATTCCCATTTCATGAAGGGCTCTACTCGGGTGACCTCAACCTGAGCCCGAATGTAATAATACTACTAATAATAATACCCGAATTAACTTCGAAAGTCTTTATCAAGAGTTTTCGAACGCCTTTTCCGCCTCCGCGCATTTTTCCCCTTTTAGTTTTTCGAATTAGAGGGGGGGAGGTTATCCGGCGAGGTTGCGGCTGCCCCCCCCCCCCCCCCCCACACACACACTTTTCATAACGTTCCTACGCCCATGCTTTCAACGCTCGGGAAGGGGCCCTTTCGAGGCGCCCCCCCCCCCCTGGGCGAAACCTGGCTACGTGCCTGCAGCTAGCAACATATCATTATCTTTATACTGATATATCTATCATATATCTTTATATACTGATATAACTTCTTGTTGCATTGACAATGGCGCCATACGCTAGCGTTGTGTCACGCATGGAGTGAAGCACAGCACTGCTGTGGCTGCATCATCCAGGAGGCGAAATCTCCAATCTCCAAATCTCCAACCAATTTTCTCGACTTTCTGGGATTCGGTCCTAAAGCAGTTTTTGGTCGCCATGGGGGTCTGAAAACGCCATTGTATCACTTCATACCACTCAAATCATTATCTTATTTGACGGATGCTTTTCCTTGCACTCCTTTGAGACGTCACAGAACCCCAAGATTACGGTACAGAACCCCGAGATGACGTCACAGAACCCTGAGATGACGTCACATAACCCTGAGATGACGCCGCATATCTGTCCGTCGTCTGTTTCAGATGACCTTGGTCGCTGCCCTGAGCCTGACAGTCGATACAGCCGCGGAGACGAGACGGAGACTACCAGCGCTGTCTGGTGGTGAGCCGCCACTGCCATCTGACGATCAAACCTGGAAGCACTCCGTCTGGAATCCTACTTCGCTCTCAACTTCAACTTCGCGTCGGAGCGAAGCAGAAGGCACCTTTTGACCCGTGAACGCCATCACTCACACAAATTACCTAATTATGAACTTTCATGTGAATCTAGTCTATAATCTAGCCTAGAATCTAGTCGGACAAGAGTCTTCTCACGGAGCAAAGAATTCAGATTTTAATATTGACTTCCGGAAAAGTACTTGAAAGAAAGGAAACACCAAACGGCAGAACACGATCGCGACAACACGATCCTGATAAGGCCATGGATCTGACTGAAAAGGTTCTAATCTACCCTGCGAGGTGTATAAACTAGTCAGGGAGGAGCCATGGCCTTCCTGGGAGGCAACTCGACCTGCCTGAGATAGTTCTCACTTCTCAGAAGGTTTGAGAAGGCTCTCGTCTGGCCAGAGAGGACTGTCGTCTAACCTCAAACAGCCATCTAACCTTCTGAGAGGGTTGGTCTGAGAGGAGTTCGACCTGCTCGGGGACCCTTGAGCTGCCTGCGAAAGCCCTCGTTTGGTCTTAGAGGACCCTTATCCGGCCTGAGAGGTTTCTCGTCTAGACTGAGAGAGCCTTCTAGCCTAAGACTGGCCTAAGCCAATCTAAAAGAGCCCTTAACCGGTCTTAAGACCTGTTACGAGGGGGATACGAGGGGGCTCTTAAGCTGCCGGATAGAATCCTTCATTGTTTCGTCCTTTTCGTCCCTCTTTTTGGGGATTCTTCTTGACGCGCAAAGCGTTCTGGAAAGGACCCAATTTGAGTTTGTGACTGAGCAGCAGTTTGAGTTTGTGTGAGCAGCAGCCACCGCTGTCCCAATCTTCTATGGCGTCGCCCGTGGTGATACCTTTTATTTTAGGTGAATAGATGAGTGGTTAGGCTATTTTTGGTTGTTGAATTTCTAAATCCAATTTCGTTTGAAAGATAATTAGTTAGACATTTTTCAAACTATTTTTAACGAAATATATAGGACATTTTTAACAATACTAAGACCACCTTAACCCGTGGCCAGTTAACCAAAACGTTCAGTGGCTTTCGGCTAGCTACGAGCCAGCCCAGCAACCGTTTCTTACTACGATATCTTTTCGCCAAAACCAAGCCCGGACAGGGACTCGAACCCTGGACCGTTAGGTTAAAAGCCTAACGCTCTACCAACTGAGCTACCCGGGCCTCGGTGGGACGATGGCTAAAGGAAATAGTTTACCTTGGAACATTTTTTTCCAAACACGATTTGATTATATTTTGAAATACAATATATTTGTATATTGTCAAAAATGGTCATGCATCGCGCCGATTCAGGATAGAAGATGTAAATTATTCATCTTATCAAAACTATATACATACTCTCTGAGTCTTGACACGGGCCCGAGTCCTGACGTCACGCGAATGAACAAAAAGGGTTCAGCCAATCAGATTCGAAAGTAGTCGCATAAGGCTAGACTCCCATTAGAGAAGTGCCAACCAGCGGCCAGCGGTTCGCTTGGTAGCACCAGCTGCAGGCTGATTGGCTGACTGAAGGTACAGTCTCTGCCCGGGCTACCGACAGCACCGCATTCTTTCGTCAGCACCGCATTCGTTCGTCAAAAAAATCAAACATATTCGGCTGGATAGTCTTTTCCAGTGGCGCACGCAAGGGGGGAGTCAAAGGGGTCAGCTGACCCCCCCGAAATTTCTGAGGGGCCCGCATTTCTGAGGGGCCCGTTTCTGGTAAGGGCCCGGACCTCAGGGGCGTAGCCAGGATTTCGGCCAGGGGGGGGGGGGCAAACGGGATCAGAGGGGCCCTCGTAGCCAATTGGGGGCCCACACACTGGCGGATCTAGGGTTCGAGTTTGGGGGTAAAAATTTATATCCCATCAAACCCATCAAACCGCCTGAAATCAGCACAAAATGTACACATTTCCTGATAAGAAAATCTAAGCAACTTTATCTAAGGAAGTTTGTTTTAAATCAGCTATCAATTCATAAGCAAGCGAAATCCGATGAGTTCTCAGAAATGTGTGAGACTTTTTGGGATTCCCCCCCCCCCCCTAAAAAAAACTTGGCAGATCCAGGGGCAAAGGGGCCATAGCAGCCGTCAAACCGCCTGAAATCATCACAAATTTACACATTTCCTGATAAGAAAATCTAAGCAACTTTATCTAAGGATTTTTTTTTTAAAATCAGCTAGCAATGCATAAGCAAGCAAAATCTGATGAGTTTTCAGAAATGTGAGACTTTGGAATTCCCCCTAAAAAAACTTCCGTGCCCCCCACCACCACCACCCATCCCAAACGTCTTCGACCCCAAACGTCCAGACCCCAATACATTTTGTCCTAAGGTCACAATAACTTCACGCGCATCCACATGAGGGCTTGCGCTGTTATTGTAGCTCGTTGGCTATGCTACCAAATGCTGCCATATTTAGGGAAATAGGAGGTCGGACAGATCATTTTGTAACCAACGCTTAAAAGTCGATAACATTAACTCGGTAGGCCTGAGGCAGGCACGTAGCCAAGGGGGGGGGGGGGGGGGGGCGGGGGGAGGCTACCCGCCCCCCCCCCCCGCCCTGGAGGCCCAGCGGGCCCTTTTCGGGCGCGCAGCGCGCAGCGCACCGAAAAGGGCCGACGAGACCACGCTCATGGACTACGCGAAGCGTGGTCTTTAAGAGTTTAGAGCATTTCAGAGGTTCTTTAGGGGCACCAGGGCCCTTTCTGAAAGACCAGAGGGCCCTTGGACGTTCAGCAGAACCCTGTACATGTCAGAAGGCCCCCTGGACAAGCCGAAAGGGCCCCTGAGCGGGTCAAAGGGCCCCTGAACACGTCGAATGAGCACCGAGCCAGCACAGAGGGACCCCTGGGAAGGTCGGAGAGGCCCCTGAGCATGTCGGCAGGGCGACAAAGCAGCCAGTGCAGTCCCTTGCCAGGTCTTAAGGACCCCCTGAACAGGCTGGAGGGCCCCTGGACAGACCAGCACCAGAGGGCCTCTGGGAAGTTAAAAGGGCCCCTGTGCATGTCAGAGGGGCCCCTGACCAGACCAAAAGGGCCCCTGAACATGCCGAATGGGCTCCTAGTCAGCACGGAGGGGCCCCAGGGCAGGTCGAAGGGCCCTCTGAGCATGTTGACAAGGCGACAACACAGAAAGCGCAGTCTCTTGCCAGGTTGGAAGGGCCCCTTAGAAGGCTGGGGGGCTCCTGGGCAGACCAGAGGGCCCTTGGGAAGTTCAAAGGACCCCTGTGCATGTCCAAGGGGTCCCTGACCAGACCGAAAGGGTCCCTGAGCAGGTCAGATGGCCCCTGATTACGTCGAATGGGCCTCTGGCCAGCACAGAAGGACCCCTGGGCAGGTCGGAGAGGCCCCTGAGGATGTCGGCAGGGTGAAAAAGCAGCCAGTGCAGTCCCTGGCCAGCTCGGAAGGGCCCCTGAGCAGGCTGGAGGGCCCCTGGACAGACCAGAGGGCCCCTGGACAGATCAGAGGGCCCCTGAAAAGTTGAACCTCACAAAATAAAGTGGCCGAAATCCGTAGAGTTTTTCATATCCTTTTTTTTTGGGGGGGGGGGGGGGTTAACGCTCGGGAAGGGGCCCTTTCGAGGCGCCGCCCCCCCCCCCCCCCCCCCCCCCACCCACACCCCCTGGACGAAATCCTGGCTACGTGCCTGGCCTGAGGGGCCCTCGAAATGCCTGAGGGGCCCTCGAAATGCCTGAGGGGCCCTCGAAATGTCTGAGGGGCCCTCGAAAGGAATTGGAGGCCCTGGGAAGGCCTGAGAGGCCCTCGAAATAAATACCAGCTCTTAAATGCTGTTATTTATTCGTGTTAGATTTGTTCGTGGACGTTCTTTATGCGACATAAGGCGTTTTGCGGGCACCTGCCACCATCCAAAACACTGGGGCCTTCGGCCCCAGGGGGCCCTCGCTCGGTCGCCAGAGGGGCCCGCCTGGCCTCCAGGGGGGGGGGGCATGGCCCCTTTGCCCCCCCCCCCCCTTGGCTACGCCACTGGGCCCGGTCTTGGTCAGGCCCGATCGAGGTAGGAGTCCGGTGCTGGCAAAGGCGTGGCATGGGATGATGGGGCCCGGTCACAACAGGGCCCGGTCCTCGCATATTCTTGACACGGGCCCGTTTCTGGTAGGGGCCCGGTCTTGGTCAGGCCTGGTCGAGGCAGGGGCCCGGTGCTGGCAAAGGCGTGATATGGGGCCCGGTCAGAACGAGAGCCCGGTACTTGAACATTATTGATGCGGGCCCGTTTCTGGTAGGGGCCCGGTATTGGTCAGGCCCGATCGAGGCAGGGGCCCGGTGGTGGCAAAGGCGTGATATGGGGCCCGGTCAGAACGAGGGCCCGGTCACAACAGAGCCCGGTCATTGCATATTCTTGATACCGGCCCGTTTCTGGAAGGGGCCCGGTCTTGGTCAGTTCCGATCGAGGCAGGGTCCCGGTGCTGGCAAAGGCGTGGCATGGGGCCCGGTCAGGACGAGGGCCCGGCCATAAGAGGGCATGGTCCTCGCATATTCTTGACACGGGCCCGTTTTTGGTAGGGGCCCGGTCTTGGTCAGGCCCGATCGAGGCAGGGGCCCGGTGCTGACAAAGGCGTGATATGGGCCCGGTCACAACAGGGCCCGGTCCTTGCATATTCTTGATGCGGGCCCGTTTCTGGTAGGGGCCGGTCTTGGTCAGGCCCGATCGAGGCAGGAGCCGGTGCTGGCAAAGGCGTGGCATGGGCCCGGTCACAACAGGGCCCGGTCCTTGCATATTCTTGATGCGGGCCCGTTTCTGGTAAGGGCCGGTCTTGGTCGAAGTAGGGGCCCGGTGCTGGGAAAGACGTGATATAGGGCCCGGTAAAAACGAAGGCCCGGCCACAACAGGGCCCGATCCTTGCAAATTCTTGGTACGGGCGTATTTGATATTGATACGTATTTTTTACATTATCCATTGTTGCTTCAGGAAATGGTTTATGGCAACTTGTGGCAACATGATGGTGGGCGCGAATGACGTAGTCGAGGCGCACTAAAACCCCAACGATGATGATGATGACATAACTACCGGGGATCGGACTGCCTAACCTGCCTAACCTGTAAAATACAATTGTTGTTGTTGTCATTTACCTGCCTAACCTGTATTTTGTTGTTGTTGTTGTCATTTACCTCATTTCGTCAAATTTACTCTCGACAGTTGTACCGCACATCAGTAGCACACGCACCTAAAATTCGCACATCAGTAGCACACGCAGTCACCTTACACGACATTGACAAGAAAATTATTAATGTCTCAGGTCCCATGCTGTAGGGGGCCCGCTCAAAAACAAGTGACCGAAATCCGCGAAGTTTTCTAAAAACGGGTGGGGGCCCGCTCACAAGGGGGCCCACTTTTAGGGCTCTGACCCCCCCCCACCCGAAATGGAATCCTGCGTGCGCCACTGGTCTTTCCAGTCAATAAAACGTGCATATAGGGGTTTCCCAACACGGGCTACAAAACTGCTCTCTCAGTTCAAAACCCATGTTGAAGGTGAACTATTTCCTTTAAAGGGAATACATCTCCTACTTCGTATTCCCTAAAGGAAATACGAAAACGTATTATCTAAAGGGAATACGTCTCTTGCATAGGCGTAACCACCTTCCGAAAGTAGGTGGGGACGGAGGCAGGCGCGTAACCACCACTGGGGTCACGGGGAGTAGTCCCCAGTAACATTTTCGGATTTTAACATTACGCCTATGAGCGTTGCATAGAAAGAATCGACTTAAAAGTGCCTCCGTCCCCACCTACTTTCGGAAGGTTGTTACGCCTATGGACTTTGAAGTCGATTCTTTCCATGCAACGCTCATAGGCGTAATGTTACAATCCGGAAATGTTACTGGGGACTGATCCCCAGTGACCCCAGTGGTGGTTAGGTTAGGTTACTGGAGACTGATCCCCAGTGACCCCAGTGGTGGTTACTGGGAACTGATCCCCAGTGACCCCAGTGGTGGTTAGGTTAGGTTACTGGAGACTGATCCCCAGTGACCCCAGTGGTGGTTACTGGGGACTGAACCCCAGTGACCCCAGTGGTGGTTACTGGAGACTAATCCCCAGTGACCCCAGTGGTGGTTACTGGGAACTGATCCCCAGTGACCCCAGTGGTGGTTAGGTTAGGTTACTGGGGACTGATCTCCAGTGACCCCAGTGGTGGTTAGGTTAGGTTACTGGGAACTGATCCCCAGTGACCCCAGTGGTGGTTACTGGGGACTGATCCCCAGTGACCCCAGTGGTGGTTAGGTTAGGTTACTGGGGACTGATCCCCAGTGACCCCAGTGGTGGTTACTGGGGACTGATCCCCAGTGACCCCAGTGGTGGTTAGGTTAGGTTACTGGGGACTGATCCCCAGTGACCCCAGTGGTGGTTACTGGGGACTGATCCCCAGTGACCCCAGTGGTGGTTAGGTTAGGTTACTGGGGACTGATCCCCAGTGACCCCAGTGGTGGTTACTGGGGACTGATCCCCAGTGACCCCAGTGGTGGTTAGGTTAGGTTACTGGGAACTGATCCCCAGTGACCCCAGTGGTGGTTAGGTTAGGTTACTGGGGACTGATCCCCAGTGACCCCAGTGGTGGTTACTGGGAACTGATCCCCAGTGACCCCAGTGGTGGTTAGGTTAGGTTACTGGGGACTGATCCCCAGTGACCCCAGTGGTGGTTACTGGGGACTGATCCCCAGTGACCCCAGTGGTGGTTACTGGGGACTGATCCCCAGTGACCCCAGTGGTGGTTAGGTTAGGTTACTGGGGACTGATCCCCAGTGAACCCAGTGGTGGTTACTGGGGACTGATCCCCAGTGACCCCAGTGGTGGTTAGGTTAGGTTACTGGGAACTGATCCCCAGTGACCCCAGTGGTGGTTACTGGGGACTGATCCCCAGTGACCCCAGTGGTGGTTACTGGGGACTGATCCCCAGTGACCCCAGTGGTGGTTACTGGGGACTGATCCCTAGTGACCCCAGTGGTGGTTAGGTTAGGTTACTGGGAACTGATCCCCAGTGACCCCAGTGGTGGTTAGGTTAGGTTACTGGGGACTGATCCCCAGTGACCCCAGTGGTGGTTAGGTTAGGTTACTGGGGACTGATCCCCAGTGAACCCAGTGGTGGTTACTGGGGACTGATCCCCAGTGACCCCAGTGGTGGTTACTGGGGACTGATCCCCAGTGACCCCAGTGGTGGTTAGGTTAGGTTACTGGGGACTGATCCCCAGTGACCCCAGTGGTGGTTAGGTAGGTTACTGGGGACTGATCCCCAGTGACCCCAGTGGTGGTTACGCGCCTGTCCCTTGAAAGTTGTCTTGAAATTCAACCACACGGTGCATCTTGAGCTCAAAACTACTAATATTACTTTCGTTTGGACAACTGATGAGTCTATATGGAGAAAGAAGTAAGTTTCTCTTTGAATTTCACGAGAAATCGTACGACAGCAGTTGGCGTTCTGGCTCCCCCGCTCCGCCTGACGCTAAGTACAGTCTCTGACAAGATGCCGCCGCGCCGCCCGGGCCGCTGAACGGATATTAACGAGGCGTCGTGATCAGAGACTACGTGCCAGAGAGTGTACCTGCCTCCGGCGGCGAGCGTTCATGTCCCGATCGTGGCCCGGAACAGCGGACATGAAGCCGGGCCCACTAGTCCTGTGTCGAAATTACTTAACGTAGGGAGGAAATTCTTTTACCACAACCCATTTTTAGATCTGCTCTCTACAAACCTGCTATCTCAGTCCAAAACCCCATGTTAAAGGTGAACTATTCCCTTTAAAGGGAGATAATCACCTTTTGATTTGTTAGCAACAACTTATTTGGCTACCGTTATAGTATTCAAATGTTGTTACCTAAATTTAAGAATAAAATAAAATAATTCCCTAATTCAAAGTTGGAACTTTGGAAAAATTAATGATCGGTATTTTCCCTGCACTATTGGAAAGCGCAACATACGCTTTTGCATCAATCTGTTCAACGTTGTTGAATGGGCACTTGTACACAAAGCGCCGACACTAAATAGGTCGCCGTAGTTTAGCTTGGCACCGGCCGGCCGGTGTCAAGCTAAACTGCCGATGTCAATGCACTTTTTTCAAATGATTGTTGATTATTCATACAATTTTGGCACATATTCGCAAAAGATAGAGTGCAGAAAACATATTGGACACCTTCATGATACATAGCAATGCGTAGGGAGGCTAATTTACTAAATTCGTTAACGAGTACTTGCTGAGTACCGACCGATATGAGCGTGGATCGCTTATCGGTAGGAAACTGCCAATATCTTTCGGTAGAAATGTTTATATGCAAAATGTGAAGAATTTACATCACATTTTGGCCTCGTCTATCAATTTCAGGTGCTAACTCCATTTTTGTGGAAAAATGTGATTATCTCCCCTTAACGCGTTTGGGAAATGTTGGCTTATCTATATTTCTAACTGTCGTATATGTCCTGATAGCTGTGTCATAAGTAACGCGCTGATCTAATGAAGTTTCGAAACTCATATTTTTTAGAAGCATTAAATGGAGTGTGCCTACTGTTTTGGAATGTCAAAAATATTTGCATACGGTAAGTAGCTATTGTCTTGATTGCTGTATATGATGAAATTCACATCTGGAGCCCATTTAGTTGAATTTTCACTTATATTGTTTTTTTGCTTATTGTTTTGTTTCGATATGTATACAACGATCGCCACTATGGTGATGTTATGTAAAACGGCGCACATAAGACAATACAATTACGGTCACATCATGCAAGATAGAAAGACAAGTTTTGCACAGCACGTTCTTGCCACTGTGAACTTTATTATGTGCAAGTTTCGTATTTCTAAATTGATATCTTCTTCAAAAAATGGCCATCGGCCATCATCGAAAAACATGATGGCCGTCCAGTTTCTGTTCGGCTGCTGGTGTCAGCGTGCACGAGCTGTTTTGTTGAATTGCTATTGGCCGGCGCTAACAATATGCTAGCAGTTTAATCGATAGTTACAGTGCTTCTAGTAGCGGAATCCCTCTGGAGTCTACCCGATAACTTCTTGCTCCCAGGAAGTTCCTGGAGTCTTTGGGATATCTCAGCAACTAGGGCGAATCTGGAGAAACGAAGTCATGGGTCAATTCAGAAAATTATGTTCTATAGACCAGTGTCAATAACCTCAAATAAGCGATGTGAGTAGGCACACTCCCTTTAATGTCACTAGTACCCAGTGTCATTCCAGAATTTCAGAATCCTCAGCGGTGTGTTATTGAACCAGCCCTAATCAAAGCGAATGAAATATACAAGTATGTAAGAGAAAGAAGGATAATGGTACATTTCGCACGTGAATATGCTCATTATGTATGAATATAGTCTGTATGTTCATTTAGCTATCGAAAACGCTTAGTAGGTATCCACCATCCAACATGTAAGGTACGTATCCAAGCCATAGGCGTATCCAGGATTTCGCCAAGGTAGTACCCGCGGCCAGTTTAATGGGCCCCCGGAGCGTCAGGGCCCTTTTCGAAGACCGAGAGCCCTTTTACCACCACCCCAGTGCAAAAATGTTGAGCTGGGATAGGGTAAATAATCCAAATGCGTTGTTGAGCGCGGTGGTAAATAATGACAATTCAAAAGTTCATCTCAGATCCAACAAGTTTGTAAGTCGTGATTTGAAGGAAGGGAAAGACATCCTGAAACGGTTCTTATCTGGCTTAAAAGAGACCTAAGTGGGTCTGTTGGGCACACCGAGGCCTAGGAAGATCGGTCTTGAAGGGCCTAGCATAGATCCCCACAGACCGGCCAAGGCATGGGCGGATCTAGATGGAGGGGGGGGGGGGGGGGGGGCACGGGGCTATGCCCCCCACACCACCTGAAATCGGCGCAAATTTGACACATTTTCTGTGATAATATAAAATCTAAGCAACTTTTACAAAGGAAAGTTTGTTTTAAATCAGTTATCGATGCACAAGCAAGCCAAATCCGATGAGTTTTCGGAATTGTGCGAGACTTTTTGGGATTTGCCCTCCCCTCAAATTGACCCAAACCACCCATTCTGGATCCGCCCTTGGGCCAACGGCGATCAGTTTGAACGAGGGTCCCTCACGCTGACCGAGTGTCCTTTCAGGCCGGTTCAGGGCCCTTTAGACTGACTGAGGGTCTTTCAGACCGTCCGAGAGCACCCTCAGACCGACTGATGTCCACTCAGGCCCACCAAAGGCTCCCTCAGGTCGATCGAAGGCCCCTAGCGGCGGCTGAGTGCACCCTCAGGCCGATCGAAGGCCCCTTGAGCCGACCGAAGGGCACTCTGACCGACCAAGGGCACCTCAGACCGATCGAAGACTTTCTCAGGTCCATCGAAGGTCCATCAGGCCGACCGAGGGTCCCTCAGCCGGTCAAGGACCCCTCAAGCCTACCGAGGCCTCCCTCAGAACGACAGAGGTCCATTTGGACTATCCAAGGTTCATTTCAGGCCAGTCAAGGGGGGGGGGGCACGCCCCCCCCCCCCCCTTGGGCTTCAAAGAGGGGGGCAACGTATTTTTTGGCCCCCCGTTTGCTGGAGTCTAATCGTAAAGTTAAAAATTACCTTTGCAGCAGTCATAATCCAGCTATCCACAATACAAAAACAGGCATGACACAAGTTCGCCATTGCTTATACAAATTTTGAAAGTAGGAAAATTAATTTAATTAAATGTCTGACAGAGGCTCTCCATGGCGGTATCTAATTGCTGGCTCCAGGGCCCACTCCCTTGATGAAATGTTAACTTTCAAGCGTGCTACATGTTTAGCTAGTCTGCCGAGTTCCTAAAAAGGCGATGCGACCGCAAAGATGCGGACATCGGCATCTAAAAGCTGTTCCAGCACAAAGCTGTTCTAGCAAGTGTTCCAGTACTCACTTGCTAGACCAAAGAGCAGTGGGGACCGGGCCAGGACCATCTCCCAAAGCCATCTCCCCACAGGCTCCTCCAGATGCACAGGAACCATTTATGCGCGGAAAAGTCGTTCTGCCTCTTGCTGCTTTCAAACCATTTGCACTGTTACCAATTGTTTGTTAAAGGGAATATTTCACCTTTGTATTGGTTTTGAACTGATATAGAGATATCTTTGGCCGTTATTGAAATGTCGAAAATACTAAGGTCATTTTCCCCAAACTTAGCCGTTTTAAGCAATTTAATTTATCATTTGCAAAATGGGGCTATTGCCGCCGCTGATTGGCTGACAGCCACTTTGTCAGTCAATCCCACTTTGTCAGCCAATCAGCGGCGGTCTATAGCTCAATAATTACGTCATCATCCCAATTTAAACCTTAATTTGTATAAAGTTATGTGACTTTTCGAGAGAAAAATATCACCATCGTTTTCAGCAGCACTTACTTCATATTGTTGACTGCAACTAGCGTATATTTTACAGCTTTCAGAGAAGTGAAACATTCCCTTTGGCTTTAAAGGGTGCCTACTGCCTACTCACATCGCTTATTTGGGGTTAATGACATTGGTCTATAGACTATGGAACATCATTTTCTGAATTGAACCATGACTTGATTGAATCACAACATAATTGGGTAGACTCCAGAAGGCTTGCCACCACTAGAAGCATTGCTAATATCGAAACATGGATCCAAATTTGCTAGCATATCGTTAGCGCCGGCCAATAGCAATTCGACAACACAGCAAGTACGCGCTGATAGCAGCTGCCGAACAGTACCCTCGTCCGTCTGTCCCCTACTCGCAACACTTGATGGCCATTGGCCAGTTTACTCCATTTTTCGACGAAGATATCAATTTAGAGCTACGAAACTTGCACATAATAAAGTTCACAGTGGCAAGAACATGCTGTCCAAAATTTGTCTCTCTATCTTCATGATGTGATCGTGATTTGATTGTCTTAGGTGCGCCGTTTTACACATCTTTTTCCTCTGTTTATAATGGCGATCGTTTTATCGATATCGAAACAAAAATAAAAAACAAATATAAGTGAAAATTCAACTAAAAGGACAACAGTTGTGAATTTTATTGTATCGTATTCAGACTTGTCAATGATTCATATTTGTCATGAGTCGATTCACAGTGATTCACGGACCATAATGAATGATTCAATCATGATTCAATCACTCAACATTACCATAATGAATGATTCAATCATGATTCAATCACTCAACATTACCATAATGAATTATTCAATCATGATTCAATCACTCAACATTACCATAATGGATGATTCAATCTTGATTAAATCACTCAACATTAAAGGGAAGTGTCGACTCCTTTGTCTAACTCCTTTGATTTTGAATGTGCGGCTCTAAGATTTTATGAGCGTGATAGGGAGGTCATGTTCTACCTGTGTGCCAATTTTCATGCACATCAGAATAGTCTGCTGTTTGACCTTAAACATATGACCTGCTCTAACTCCTTTGATTTGAAATGTGTGACTCTAAGATTTTACCAGAATGATCACTAGGTCGTGATCTATCTGTGTACCAATTTTGAAGCCAATCCAAATAGTCCGCGAATGTATTTCCGAATGTGAATGTGAATGTGAGTCAATTGGACACGCGTGTTGTTTATTTTGATTATAAAATATTTATAATATTTATTATAATTGCAAATTCCAAGTTCCAAAAGCATTAATGACTTTACGTTTCACTTTTTTAAGCGAATAGAACATTTATTTTTATTTTGCATTAGGTATTATTTTTGATAAAGCATAATGTGGAATAAAGCGGCGCCGATGCGACAGTGATATTTGGGACATGCGGAGGTCATGCAAATGTTTGTTTATGATTTAGTTTTTGATATGGTATAGCCTAGAAATTAGGAAAAGGTGGGTACCTTTTGATAATTTTTCGTGTGAAAAAGGTGTGCGTGTACTGTGTGGTTTACGAACCAAAGTATGAGTTAGTTCCCTTTTCTAAGTATTTAGGTACCTACCCCTAACCCTACCAGTTCCAAGGTATTCACCTAGTTAGGGCTGATTGAACAGTGGCTTTGTGCCCAATGGAGTTGGACACAAAGCCTCGCTTTCTTTACGCATAGATGAATTACAGGCTACAGCTCAGGACACAGAGCTCATATAATTGGCCATTAAGTGCCTGGTTTGTCCACAGGGCACAGATGAATGCTGGGCCGCTGGCATATTTTGTGGACAGTTTATGCTGTTCGACCAAAAAAGAATGATTCTTTGAGCAATGAATGATTCAATCAGCCTATTTTCTCTGTATGAATGATTCAATCAGTGACTCACAACAGGTTTGCGCATGAGGCGAATCGATTCATGAGTCATTCATTTGAAATAAGAATGATCCAATCAAAAGTAGTCGATTCACATTGAATCATTGACAAGTCTGATCGTATCCAACAATCAAACCAATAGCGTCTTACTAGAGATGCAACAATTTCCCCAAAAAACAGGAACTGGCCCTGCACCGCCACCGCTCATGCATGAGTTGGGACCGGTATCAAGCCCGGTCACATGTGGCAGCACCCGCCAGGCCCGGCACTCGGCAGCTAGAAATCTGCACATTTACTTCATTCTACACTTGAAATCTTTTAACAGGAATATATATAGTTTGCAATGTGCATTTTGCACCATTTTAACACACACCACATTGAAACACCAATGGATAATGGATATATATGGACCATGGAGTAAAGAAATCCCACAAAAGTCAGAACTTGAGATAAATAATCAACAACAGACTAACAGGAGAGTGGAACAGGTCAAAGTGAGTAGACTTCTTTCATCTTTGGTGGTTTACAAAAATAAAAAGCATGATAGGATCATGCAAGTCCAAACGAGCAGCTTAACCCTCGCCCGGGTAGGGGGTGGATGCCACCCCCTCGTTTTTTCTCTGGAATAACTCGCGTAGTTTCTAACCGATTGCGATGAAACTTTCAGTACCCTACTTTTGACAAATTTAACATAGAATCTGAAACATTTGAATTTCTAACCTACATGACCCATGATATATGACCTGTTTTTCAAGGTCATGTCAGGCGCAACTGGCGTCCCGCGTCCCGCAGATCGATGCTTGTAACTTGTACAGTTTCCGATTGTGTGTTGTTCAGGAGCATATGCAAAGGTGTTTCCAGGTGATAGTTGTGGTTTCCACTGATATTGTGACCTCGATTGACCTTTTCAGAGGTCAACTGAGGTAATTAACCTCCGATGACCTCATATGACTTTTTGGGGCTTCTGGCGGTTTCTAGGACAATTTGTGACGCTGATTTCAAATTTGGGATCCATTTGAGATAATTATATGTTCCACTGGGGTCATCCACATCCACAGGTCAACCGAGGTCACTAACCTCAGATGACCAGACATGACCTTTTTGGAATTTGGCAGTTTTTAGGACATTTTGTGACGCTGATTACGAATTTGGCACCTATTAAGCATTATGATATGCTCATTCACGATTCTAGCTCGATACAATTCAATTTATACGTATTTTCAATTTTGATGACTTTTGGGTCATTGACATGACCTCAGAGGTCACCTAATAACCTAAGACCTTAACATTGGATATTAGCGGCTTCCTCTTGTCACAAGCAACACGCTCGTCTTTGAATCAAAGCTCTAGCTCAATTAGGGGCGAAACGCTAGGGGGGGGGGGGTTCGTACCCCCCCTACCCGAGCACGTAGTGATTTTGCCCTACCCGGGCTAGGGTTAAAAGTATGTAATAAGTATGCAATCGTCACTCAACATCACACAATGCAACGTTTGAGTTGTAATTGTAATAGCTTCTAAAAACAAGTTGAGGTACCTAACCTATTTGATCAATGTTGTTACTACCTATTTGATCAATGTTGACATGGACTAGTAAATAATAAATATACTTCACAGGATAATGGGGAAAAGGCAAGTTTTCATGAACATTTAGTATGACAAACGTACTAAAAACATTGGGAGTGACAATCATATCTTGAATGACAAAAATACAATAATCAACCTTTTTAAATTACAGAGTATCCTCAGTTTCCTCACTATCCAAGCCAAGATATCTATAACTGACATCCAAGCCAGCCACACGCACAGAGCCACTCTTATACGGCCTTGGCACATATTTATGCAAACCTGTGGCACAGAGAAACAAAGCTACTTCACTGCCAAGACCAAGGTTGATTGATTGATTGATTGATTGCTGTATTTTGCAACTCATCCACGATGGACATGGCTTTTAAAAGATGCACGTCATTTCTGTTAAAAAAAACAAGGGCATAAATTCAGGTACACGCACAGTACACATCACAGTTCAGTCGCTTGCACAGACATTGGTTCGCCTCTATCCGTCCAATATCGTGCGCTTTAGCTTGCTCCGGAACGCCGGTGCGCTTAGGTCTATCCCTAGTTTGTTCAGTGTGCTCACTTCAAGGCCGTACAACTTCACTGCTGCGCGCAAATGACTGCTGAAGTATATGACAATTGCGAATCGTTGAGCTCAAAACGGCGCACACAAAAAATCCCGTCACCGAAATGACTAACTTTATCACCATAAATGACTTAAAATCACCAAAATGAAAATGTCAACATATTGAGGATTTCGACCGATGGACTTCTTTAAAAATATTTAAACTTGAACTGGCCCCAAGGGTTAGGATTTGATACAACCTATTTTCGAATACGAACATCAACAATTGCCTTCACGCAATTCTGAGGCGTCCCGATTCTGAGGTGTAAAGTTGTGAATATCTGTCAAAGTGAAACATTCGCGAATATCGATCTGCTGCTTAATTGACATACGTGATTCTTTCACGGCCCAGTCCTGGCGAATTCGTTGCAAATGTGACGCATCAAAACACATTGTTTGGAACGTATGGCTGGAATTGGTTTGGAAGATGTTGTTGTTGTTGGAGGGGGGGGGGTCACGTGGAAATGCAAGGCCATATATAAATTATGGAGCTATTGTGATAAGAAGTTGAAGTGGAACTAGACAGGTTTGCATTCTTAGATAAGGTCTTAGGCTACTTAAGATTTCTTTGCATTTTTTGGCAGTCTTTCCACCTTTATAATTGTAATTGCATAAAATACAATATTTGTTCACTACCAAAACTACCAATGATATGACTTGAATATGTCCTTTCTCATGTGGAACTAAATAGTAAATATGTATCAATAAATATTATCAGTAATATGTATTTACAATAGTATTAACAATAATTATTATCATATAGGTAGGTGGTTTTGTTCCATAGGTACTTGTTATTTGTTATACAAAATATTTTGGGGTGACCTGGGGCAATGGGACGACTAAATATAAAATTGTATGCTCTTCCCCCACCCCATCTAGTTACTAGTGATGACAGTGGAATATGATCTGGAGTAGTTGTTTCTGTTTGACTACACTCTCATATCACACTGCTGCAGTTACTGAGCTGATGAATTGATCATGAATTGACCCTGTAGTTTGATTTATTAAGTTTAAATGGTGTGTCCAGTGTCCACTCCTTACTAGGTCGTACTAGTTATCACTTTTAATTTGTAAGCTGTAACATTGTTATTGGTTATGATGGTGTTGTATTGTTGTATATTTTGTATTCTCACAATTTATCATGATCTTTAGGCATGTATGTTCTGACTTCTGCCAATATTTATTTATATTTATTTAGTTTTTTTTTAATTGATAACTTGTGCTGAGCCCGGCATGAGACCGGCAAGTCTGAGTTCAGACACAGCTTCAGGCACGCCGGGCCTGAATTTGAGCCCAGCGCCGGCTTTGTGGTCCTGAAATTTGCATCTCTACTTCTTACCGTAATACAAATATTTTTGACATTCCAAAACAGTAGGCACACTCCAGGTAGTCAGAGTAAAGGCGGCCGCACACAGCGCATTCGGTGGCCGATATCACTGCGAAATTCCGCCTCGGAAAATCGCGGCGACACCGCGGAATATCGTCCTTGTTCCGGCGGATTCGGCGCTGTCTGCTCGCGAGATTCCGCCCCGCCGACCTACAGCATGTCGCATCCTGCCCCTACAGCCTGTCCCAAAGTAACTTAATTATAGTCATTTTCCAACGAAGGGGTAAGTTTAGAACCACGAAACTTTTACATAATAAATGTCACCGCGGCAAAACATGCTGTGCCAAATTTGTACCTCTATCTTGCATAGATTCGACACTGTTAGCCTGATACGTTTGTGTTGCCAGGGGCGCAGCCAGACCTTTAGAAGGGGGGCAAGCCCCTGGGAGAGGCCCTCCACCCCAAAAGAATACCCCTGGATATGAAAAACTGCGTATTTCGGCCACTTTTTGTGAGGCCCCTTTTTAACAGTTTTTCTTCGTCTACTTTTGATGAGCTGGATTGGACCAGGACCCTCAGTAGGCATTGTACTGAGCGCATTACTAATTTGTATTGTTACGTACAGGAGAGGAAACATATCTTAGCTGACAACAGGTGGGGGTCGGCTTTTGAGTGTGGGGGCGGCTGAAGGGACGAAAAATGTACCCCCATTTTGATACGTGTATTTAAGCCTTTGCAGCATTTTTTATGTGGATTTTCATGTTATAGTAGGTAGGTATGTACTTGTTAGTTAGCGCCGCGAAGCGGCGCGAAATTTGTACGGTTTTGCCTGATAAAACCTAGAAATATAGGCGGTGGGCCTTGTAGCTCGGATAATAAGCTAAAAATGCTATTAATTCAACTCAGCGTTACGACGAACAGATGATGATGACTATGGCTTCGTTATGACGATGACTACCGATGTGACGCCGCGAAGCGGCGTGGCAATTTTAATTTTACGTCCTGGAAAACAAAATGTTAATATTGGAACCAGACCGTGAGGTGAGATGGCTTGATGAGATGGTCCTGGCCTGTTTCCACTATTAGCTCTTCGGTCCAGCAAATTTTGCACCGCTGGAGCAGCTTCCGGGTGCCGATCTCCTCGTCTTTGCGTTTGCGTCGCCTTTTTCGGAACTCGGCAAACTAGCTAAACATGCAGCCTGCTTGAAACTTAAAAGTGAATATTTTATGAAGAGAATGGGCACTGGGGCCAGCAATTTCCGCCAAGGAGAGCCTCTGCCAGACACTTAAGGAAATTATTTTTCCCATTTTCCAAATTTGTATAAGCAATTGCGAAACTTATCTCATACCGCGAAGCGGCGCGAAATTTTCCAGTTTTTGACACTAGAGAGCTGGATTTTGACTGCACTGCAAAGGCAATTTTTACTATAAATTATTATTTTTCCCGCAAAAGGTGGGTGGGTGGGGGTGGGGTGGGGGGGGGGGGGGGTCCACCCCCCCCCCCCCCTGCCTTCTAAAAGTGGGGGGGAGTTTGCCCAGACCTCCCCCGACTCTCCCGTCGGCGACGCCCCTGGCTGACAAATATTGCAGCACACGCTCTCCTGAGAGGAAAATTGTTAAATTGTTTTGTAATACCACCGCCCCCTGTCCTTAAGGAATCCTTAAGGTATTCCCCCCCCCCCCCCCGAATTCAAAAACGCATCAGACTTATCAAATTGCCATTGTTAAACCCAATAAAACATTGCATCAGGTGGGTCAGAGTACAGCACATTACCGCTCATTATGACTGTGCCGACCACGGCTAGCAGGCGCTCCAGCTATAGCAGGCGCTCCAGGCGACGGCTAGCAACTTTTGGGCAGGCGCGAGGGCCCCGTTCACAGACTCAATGGCCCTTTGGATAAGCTCGAGAGGGCCCTGAACAGACTCAATGGCTCCTTTGCAAGCCGAGAGGCCCCTGATCAGACTCTAATAGCCACTGGGCAGGTTCAAGAGGCCCCTGAACAGGATCAATGCACCATTGGGGAAGCTCGAGAGGCCCCTGAACAGACTCTAATGGCCCCTAGGCAGGTTCAAGAGGCCCTTGAACAGACTCAATGGGCCCCTTGGAAAGCTCGAGAGGCCCCTGGGCAGGTTCGAGAGGCCCCTGAACCGACCCAATGGGGCCCTGGGCAAGCTCGAGAGGCCTCTGGGCAGGCTCTAATGTCCCCTGGGCAGGTTC
Organism: Chirona hameri; assembly: GCA_036785665.1. Taxonomy (NCBI): domain Eukaryota; kingdom Metazoa; phylum Arthropoda; class Thecostraca; order Balanomorpha; family Balanidae; genus Chirona; species Chirona hameri. The sequence continues at coordinate 24,245 of JAXIVJ010009157.1, forward strand.
GAGTGGCCCCTGAACAGACTCGATGGGCCTCTGGGAAAACTATAATGGCCCTTGGGAAGGTTCAAGAGGCCCCAAAACAGACTATAATGGGCCACTGGCCAGGCTCGAGAGGCCCCTGAACATACTCAATGGGCCCATGGACATGCTCGAGAGGTCACTGGGCAGGTTTGTTAGGCCGTAGGTGGGCTCAATTGGCCCCTGGACAAGTGGGCATGCTCTAGAGGCCCCTGGGCCGGTTTTGGGGGCCTCTGAGTGGGCTCAATGGGCCCCAGGGCATGCTTTAGAAGTCCCTGGGATATTTTTGCGCCCTTACGTGGGCTCAATGGGGCCCCTGGACATGCTCGAGAGGCCCCTGAACAGTTTTTTTGGGCCCATCGGTGGGCTCAATGGGCCCCTGGACATGCCCAAGACGCCCCCTGGGCCGGCTTCGAAAGCCCTCCAGTGCCTCTGAGGGCCCTTGACATGCACCAGAGTTACCCTTGCCTGGTTTGAAGGCTCCTTTGTGACTTTTTGAAAGCCATTTAGCTAATGCAAATGGTATCTCGGCCAATCTCGGCGGGGCCCCCTGTGACCCGTAAGGGGGGGGGGCAATTGTCCCCCTTGACCCCCCCCCCCCCTGGCTGCGCCCCTGAACACACCGCAGTTCCGCGGCGTTGAGTCGCGGAAAAAGCTCGTACGGACCAGCTTTTTAAGCCATTCCACCAGCGGACACTCGGCGCGTTTAGCCTTGCGTTTGTCATCGTTTCGGCTGACGCAGACGCGGAAAGTCGCTGAAGATGCGCGGAAAGTCGCAGCGGTATCGCTTTTTGTCTCAGCGATATCGCTGAGACAGCCTTTTTCTAGCTTATGGCGGCCTTAAGCCAATCTGAAAGAGCCCTTAACCAGTCTTAATATTGGCCTACGAGGTGTTCTTAAGCTGCCCAATAGAATCCTTCATTTGTGTCCTTTTCGTCCCTCTTTTGGGGGATTCTTCTTGACGCACAAAGCGTTCTGGAAAGGACGCAGTTTGAGTTTGCGTTTGAGTTTGAGTTTGAGTTGTGTTTGAGTTTGTGTTTGTGTTTGAGTTTGAGTTGTGTTTGAATTTGAGTTTCTGTGAGCAGCAGCAGTTTGAGTTTGTGTGAGCAGCAGCCACCGCTGTCCCAATCTTGTATGGCGTCGCCCGTGGTGATACCTATTGTTTTAGGTGAATAGATGAGTGGTTAGACTATTTTTGGTTGTTGAATTTCGAAGTCCAATTTCGTTTTAAAGACAATTAGTTAGACATCTTTCAACTACTTTCAACGACATATTTAGGGCATTTTTAGCAATACTAAGAACATTTCAACCCGTGGCAAGTTAAGAAACAACTCATTCAGTGGCCGTCGGCTACGAACTAGCCCAGCAACCGTTTCTTACTACGATATATTTCCGCTAAAATCAAGCCCGCACAGGGACTCGAACCCTGGACCGTTAGGTTAAAAGCCTAACGCTCTACCAACTGAGCTACCCGGGCCGCTGCGGGTTAACGGTTAAAGCGTTTGGGAAATGTTGGCTTATCTATATTTTTAAGTGTCGTATATGTCCTGATAGTTATATGTTATAGGTAACGCGCTGATCGAATGAAGATTCAAAAACCCAGATTTTTGAGAAGCTGTCACTAGCATCCAGTGTCATTCCAGAATTTCAGAATCATCAGCGGTGTGTTATTGAACCAGCCCTAATTAAAGCGAATGAAATAAACAAAATATGTAAGAGAATAAAGGATAATGGTAAATTTCGCACGTGAGCACTAGCGGATCCAGGGGGGAGGGGGGGGGGGCAACGCGGCCATGCCCCTCCTCCCAAAACAAAACGCCTGAAATCGGAGCAAAATTGACACACTTCCTGATATAGAAGCAAATCTAAGCAACGTTTGCTAAGGGAAGTTTGTTTTACATCAGCTATCAATGCATAAGGAAGCGAAATCCGATGAGTTATTATAATTGTGTGATAATTTTTGGAATTCCCCCCCAAAAAAAACACCCGTGCCCACCCCCAAACCACCGTTCTGGATTGCCATTGCACGTGAGTATGCTCATTATGTATGAACAAGCTGGCGTTCTCAGTTCAGCAGATTACGTTAACATATATTTGAGCTAATTAATTCTTCAAATCGCTCGAAATTCTGAAAGCCCTCCAGCGCTCGTGCCACTTCTGACGGCAGTGGTCGCAACCCGAAAAAAACCCGCAAAGATGCGCCCCTCACGAGCGCAACAGACGTCGTATGCGCTCAAAACTTTAACACAGACAATGGTTGCACACTTTTGATTTTGTGCGAAAAAATCGTCACGGCAGCTCTGGCCGTTGTCGAGCAGCAGCCAAAGGGAACGGACGTCACATACAGACATTCTGGCGTCACATACATACATTCTGACGTCACATACAAGTATTCTGACGTCACATACAGCCATTCTGAAGTCACATACAGACATTCTGACGTCACATACACACATTATGACGTCACATACATACATTCTGACGTCACATACATACATTCTGACGTCACATACATACATTCTGGCGTCACATACATGCATTCTGGCGTCACATACATACATTCTGACGTCACATACACACATTCTGACGTCACATACATACATTATGACGTCACATACATACATTATGACGTCACATACATACATTATGACGTCACATACATACATTCTGACGTCACATACACACATTATGACGTCACATACATACATTCTGACGTCACATACATACATTCTGACGTCACATACATACATTCTGGCGTCACATACATACATTCTGGCGTCACATACATACATTCTGACGTCACATACACACATTCTGACGTCACATACATACATTATGACGTCACATACATACATTATGACGTCACATACATACATTATGACGTCACATACAGACATTCTGACGTCACATACATACATTCTGACGTCACATACAGACATTCTGGCGTCACATACAGACATTCTGACGTCACATACAAACAATATGACGTCACATACATACATTCTGACGTCACATACATACATTCTGACGTCGCATACAGACATTCTGGCGTCACATGCATACATTCTGGCGTCACATACATGCATTCTGACGTCACATACACACATTCTGACGTCACATACATACATTCTGACGTCACATACATACATTCTGACGTCACATACATACATTCTGACGTCACATGCAGACATTCTGACGTCACATACAGACATTCTGACGTCACATACAGACATTCTGATTTGAATAAGAGTAACTAGATGGCCCACATTGCATGAAGCGCAATCTCGTTTTGTTCCCTGTATCCCGTTCCAGTATTTCCTTCCAGTATTCTGTTTCCATATTCCCGATCTCGTATTTCGTTCCCGTATGCCATTCCCGTGTCCCGTTCACGTATATAGTTCCCATATCCCGTATCCCGTATTTCGTTCCCGTATGCCATTCCCGTGTCCCGTTCACGTATATAGTTCCCATATCCCGTATCCCGTTCCCGTATTCCGTTCCTGTATTCCGTTCCCGTATTCCGTTCCCGTATTCCGTTCCCGTATTCCGTTCCTGTATTCCGTTCCCGTATTCCGTTCCCGTATTCCGTTCCCGTATTCCGTTCCCGTATTCAGTTCCCGTATTCCGTTCCCGTATTCCGTTCCCGTATTCCGTTCCCGTATTCCGTTCCCTTATTCAGTTCCCGTATTCCGTTCCCGTATTCAGTTCCCGTATTCCGTTGTCGTATTCCGTTCCCGTATCCCGTTTTAGTATCTCCTTCCCGTATCCCGTATCCCGTATCCCGTATCCCGTATCCCGTATCTCGTATCCCGTATCCCGTATCCCGCATCCCGTATCCCGTATCCCGTATCCCGTATCCCGTATCCCGTATCCCGTATCCCGTATCCCGTATCCCGTTTCATTATCCGGATCACATATCCCATTCCCGTATCTCGTTCCCGCATCCCGTTCCCGTATCCCGTTCCTGTATTCCATTCCCGAATCTCGTTCCCGCATCCCGTTCCCGTATCCCGTTCCTGTATTCTGTTCCCGTATCTCGGTCCATTAGCAATGACGTGTCTTTTCATGAAATCAGGTCTTGTGTCTCCGTTCCATCTCCCTGTAATTTCACACACCTATAACTAACTGATATCCGCTTCTCATAATCAGTTCATCTCCCACAAATGCAAACTCTATTTTTGCTGATCGTCGAATGCGCAATGCATGTGCCATACTGACGCCAAACGCATTTTTCGAATCTCAAATCTCGGAACTCCTCACTTGAAACGCTCAGAATTGCCAGCCAACTAAGTGGGCTGAGAGCAGAGCTCGTGCCAGCTCTGGCGGCAGCGGCCGCAGTCTCAAAAGCGCGAAGATGCGCCCCTCACGAGAGCAACAGACATTTCGTCGTGATCTTGAATCCTAGTAGCCACCAAAAATCGTTATACTTATTGTTTAGTTAAAGGAAATACTTCACCTTTCTGAAAGTTGTCATATATACGCTGGTTGTAGTCGAAACTATGAAGTAAGTGCTGCTAAAAACTATGGTGATATTTTTCTCTCTCGAAAAGTCACTTAACTTTATACAAATTAAGGTTTTTAATTTGGGACGATGACGTCATTATTGAGCTATAGACCGCCGCTGATTGGCTGACAAAGTGGGATTGGTTGACAAAGTGTCTGTCAGCCAATCAGCGGCGGCACTAGCCTAGACCCCATTTTGCAAATGATAAATTAAATTGCTTAAAAACGGCTAAGTTTTTGGGAAAGTGACCTTGGTATTTTCGACATTTCAATAACGGCCAAAGATAATAGCTATCTCAGTTCAAAACCAATACAAAGGTGAAACATTCCCTTTATTACCGGAGTGTGGTGCATGGATGGAAGGATATCAGTATGAAACGGTCCATCCATGTAAGTTGCATCAATCCAAAAATATCTAGCTTGAAAAGGAGATTGTAGCTAGATTATAGGATAATAGGTAAATAGCTAGATTATAGGTAGATAGCTAGATTATCCGATCAGATAGGATCAGATGCAATGACTTGAATTGAATCTGATAATAATAAATGTCTCATTTCAACCATCTCAACATTGGACATGTGTAAATTATTTGTCTCATGTTAAATATATTGCACTACTAAAATAAATACAGGTCGAAACGGGCGAACCCGGCAGTCACTGGGGTATATTCTGTAACACGACTCACTGGGGGGGGGGGGGGGGGGGGGGGGAGCTGGTATCTTCAGAACCAATGATCGCAACGGGACGCGAAAGGCGGCATTCGAAAGCGCTCAATGAGAGAAGCCTAACGCAAACTTGAAAAAAATCAAATTAAGGTCACATGTCAGGTCACGGTCAGGTAAAACGTCAACATCGAGGTATTTGAGTTAATGGACAATACTTGCCATCAATGGCATTCGATTGCGCCTATAATCACCCAAAGTGCTGTCAAAGGTATGATACATATCCCACATGAGCTAAAGTGAGATTGTTGGAAAAGATCAAGGTCAAGGTCAGGTCACAAAAGGTCACTACACACAAAATATCTACGAAAGTCATGCAGCACATGTTTTATGGATGCTTTTACTCGTATAATTCGATAGTGGTAGTCATTTTACCACCTGACTTCATCTACGTGAAGTTAGTGTCAAGTTCAGGTCAAGTTCAGGTCACTGAAGGTCAAAATTTGAAATTGATAAATCGAAATAAAAAACGCATGTTTCTATATCAGTTGTATCTTTAAAAACAGTGCTAGCATTTATTTGGCTGTATCCGGTCAATAAAAGCCAAAAAACGCAATTTCAAAATATGACGTCATGATTTACCCATACTTTATATGCCATGACAGTCAAAAAAGATGATATCATTTTGAAATTTGGTATGGTAGTTGCCCATATGTCGTTATCTGACATATATTCCGTTTTTTTCAATATCTTTGAAAAATTTGATTTTGTGAGCATTTACAAAAATGGTTTTTTTTTGACATTTTTGGGGTCAAAAACCATTTTTTTTTCAAATTTCCAGATAGCCGGTTTGTAGCTATTGTAATTTTCTATCTTTTAGCGTTTTTCGATTGCATTTTGCTTCAAATGCGGCATTTGTACGGCCTGGCAAAGTTTAGCCGATTTTGGTGTCAAAATCGTGTTTAGTGACGTCACTAAATTCACTATATCTAAAAAAAAATCTGACTATTTAAAAAAAAAATGTATCAAAAGGTGTAAAAATGATGCCCGGATAGGTACTGAAAGTTTGGCGTCGATATCTGCATTAGTTATTGAGATATTCCTAATATTCCTAAGGGGGGGGGGCTAAAAAAGCCCCTCCCCAGTGACTCGCGGGTTAAAGGGAGTGTGCCTACTGTTTTGGAATGTCAAAAATATTTTTCATACGGTAAGTAGCTGTTGGTTTGATTGTTGTATATGATGAAATTCACATCTGGAGCCCCTTTAGTTGAATTTTCACTTATATTGTTTTTTGTTTATTTTTGTTTCGATATCTATTAAACGATATGGTGATGTTATGTAAAAAAAAAAAAAAAAAAAAAAAAATGTGATGTTATGTAAAACGGCGCACATAAGACAATACAATTACAGTCACATCATGCAAGACAGAAAGACGAGCTTTGCACAGCACGTTGTTGCCACTGTGAACTTTATTATGTGCAAGTTTCGTAGCTCTAAATTGATATCTTCTTCAAAAAATGGCCATCGGTCACCATCGGAAAACATGATGGCCGTCCAGTTTCTGTTCGGCTGCTGCTATCAGCGTGCACGAGCTGTTTTGTTGAATTGCTATTGGCCGGCGCTAACAATATACTAGCAGTTTAATCGATAGTTGCAGTGCTTCTAGTAGCGGAAGCCCTCTGGAGTCTACCCGATAACTTTTTGCTCCCAAGCAAATTCCTGGAGTCTTTGAATATCTCAGCAACTAGGGTGAATCTGGGGAAATGAAGTAATGGTTCAATTCAGAAAATTGTGTTCTATAGACCAGTGTCAATAACCCCAACTAAGCGATGTGAGTAGGCACACTCCCTTTAAGCTTCATTCATTCGTAATAGCGCAAACCGAGTGTTTGCTTGCTTGGACTCACTTTCAAAAGTACATCAAAACTGAGATCAGACGATTATTTACACATACACATTTGCAACAGTGAGGCAATGCCAGTTGTCCTCTGTTATATTTCAACTCAATTAACATTCGTGTACATTAACTGTAAATGGCGTACTTATTAAAACCAACATAGTTTCGCTTCGTCATCGTGTGCACGGCAATTCCTTCCGAAAAGCAATATTATACGGTTTGTCTAATATATTTGCATAACAACATAACATAGTCTTATTTGTTAAAATACGTATCAGTTTGTTTCCATAAATGTATCACATATAACATTTTGTATAGTTTCTGATACAAACGGACAGTGTTGACAAAATGTTACAAGTGTAAGTTTAACACTAACCATCTTCAGAACAAGAAACGCAGGGGCGGAACGAGGTGGAGTCATGGGCGTCATGAATAAATTACTAAACAAAATAAAGCGAAATCAAACGCTTCTAGAATTAAGGCTTGTTGGGACCCTCCCCCCCCCCCCAATTCACATTTTCCGTTCTGGATTCGCCAGCCAAGAAATGTAACGTGTCGTGAGAAAGATTTGTTCGACATACCTACAGACATCTGCAAAAATGCAGGTAGGTGGCAGAAAATGAAATGCATTGACTTAAATCTTGAACCTATTAACGCTTAGCATTGGCACTACTATTTGGTACCAGCGCTGACCCCGGCATACATAAGTAACATGACGAACATGTCTGGTTACACCCTACGTTCGCCAAATATGTAACTATTAATAACCCTGTAACCAATATAATAACATTGCACTAGCATTCACGTCAGCCTTAACCACATGAAACCACATAACATCACATAATATTAAGCAATTACACAAAACAACTCCATGTATAACTCCAGCACCCTCGCGGGTTGTCGCTCGTTTCTCCCTGCCTCTTGGGAAGACGAGTAACATCATCACCAACAACTACACGTCCCTGCTGCCGTCCTGCCGGCCCGGAGGGTCGCCGTAGCTGGACGAGGTGCTGTAGCCGCTGTGGCCACTGCCTGGAGCTTCGCCGGCGTAGGCGCATTCTTCTGTCTGCAACAGGAAGAGATAATACTGGTCAGGTTTGGCACGACATGGCTTACGGTTTCTGGTAGTTTTGCGCCGAGTTTACGGAAAATACAGCGAGAGGCGGCCCCGGGATTTAGAAAGGTTCACGTAATAATTTTAGGTCGGTCATTCTCGCACGCGTGCTCTGGAATGTGAATGATATATGTATTTGATGACCCACTTTCACTTCATCCAACATGATGTCATTTTCCAATATATGCCGCTATTCACCCATACATGACGTCATTATCCCCACATGACGTCATCATCACCTGCATGACATTCACTTTGACATCATCACTTTGACATCACTCCCTTTCCTGACATGATTCTCCCCTACATGACGTCATTTCCCTACATGACGTCATCATCACCTGCATGCCGTTGGCATCGGAGCACTGCAGGCAGGACATGCCGTCCCTCTCCCTTACATGACGTCATTTCCCTACATGACGTCATCATCACCTGCATGCCGTTGGCGTCGGAGCATTGCAGGCAGGACATGCCGTCCCTCTTGACCTTCTTGCAGCTGTCGTCTCTCTTCTTCTGCGCCATGTCAGCTAACATGCCGCTCACAGCTCTACGGGTATCATCATAGCCTCCAGCTGTTCCGCGGGAGTTGTTCTCATAGCTTCTTGACGCTTCGTGGGTGTCCTCGTAGGCACGCTGAGGGATGTCTGAGTTTTGCTCTGGAACAGGACAATTCATTTTAGAAAATGTTTCTGATATCACGGGAACGGCGGGAAGAGAAGAGTGGTTACGTGGAAATTGAATATGGATAGCATTTGCACTGTTTGCGAAAGAGTAATTTGTGCTTTTGCTGACGTAAAAAGTGTGGTTAATTGTAATGCGCTAATGCCACATACGTTTCTTGCAATGTGATAATTAAGAGCATAGCTGCATAGGACGCCACAAGCTTAACGTAAAGCGATTTTGGCAATGGAAATGTGGCTGCATGGAATGAAGCAACGCGATCACTAAAAGCTGTGACTCACCATCACTATACTTGCGACTCCTCGACCTGCCGTTTCGGTAGTGTCTTCTCTGGTCCCGGTATTTGTACCGCGCGTCCTTGCCTCCGCCGCCATCTTGTTTCTCCTCGGCTTCGTTCTCGGCTTCATCCCGGTACCGCCCAGATTGGTAACCCGAGCTGGGTCTGTTCGGATACCTCCTCTTCTGCTGTCCCCGCCGACGGTTCCTGTCCTCATATTCATCATCTTCCTGGTTGTCCTCATAGTCCTCTCTCTGGTTGTCCTCATAGTCTTTCACCAGATCGTCCTCATCGTCCTCCGCTAGGTCGTTCTCGTAGTCCTGGCTCCTCTCGTCATCTTGGTAACGCTGTCCGCTGCCGCGTCGGTTGCCACGGCGACCGTTGCTATGGTAACCAGAGTGGCGTTGGTCGTCATCGTAGTCGGGATAGCGCTTTCTGGTAGGATTTCTGGTAGGATGGTTTGTGTAGTCTTCTTCATAGTCGTCATACAAGGGGTAGTCGCTATCTTGGCGTTTACCTTCATGGTAGTCTTCGTCATCGTAATCTACGTAGTCTTCCTGGAGCTGAGGTTTTCTCTGGTAACTGGAATAACGAGGGAAAAACGAGGGAATCCCTCAGATGAAATGATGGTATAGTTATATAATGTGCTTTGATCACACATAGAAGAATCGAGCGTGAAGCCTAAACAATCATTCACTCATGCATTCATGCATTCATTCCTGCATTCATTCATGCATTCATTCCTGCATTCATTCATGCATTCATTCATGCATTCATTCCTGCATTCATTCATGCATTCATTCATGCATTCATTCATGCATTCATTCATTCATTCGTTCATTCATTGAGCCATCCATTAATGCATTCATGCATTCACTTTATCCAACACTGTTGGCTAACGGCACATCATTTTAGATAATCGCTTCCGAATTCTCCCACAGTTATCATAAGTTGTCTGCTCTGATCCTGCTTGATACTAATCTGTTTGTTTCCTCCTAGGTTAACCTGAGAGCAGCTTTGTTTCCTCCTAGGGCAGCTTGATAACTGAACTGTGACATCATTTAGGCATAACTGGGACTTGACTTATCCTGTTATTTTCCACGAGAAAGCACTTGACCTGATCCTACCCTGACATGTTGACCCGATACTCTACTCAGGTGGGTGGCAAGAGGACATGTGACCAAATGGAGGAATCTGATTGGAGGCCCGGGTTTGTCTAGTAAACTGGCGCATTGTCTAGTGAACTGGCGCATTAGCTACCGCCATTTCTGACAAACAAATAATGGACTAGTTGCAGGTTACCTAACTCACTACTTTTATGTGTTTGATGAAAAGCAGATTAATACAACATATTTTTTTTAGATTGACACTTCACTACAAATTCCTCCGGATTATTAGTTTTTAAAATAATTAAGTATATTTACGTAATTTGAAATTCTGCTCTCCGATTGGTCGTGACGTCAGATGGCAATAGTTCAGGCGATCAAAGTCTTGGGCGGCTCGGTTGACGCATTTCTTTTTAATAAGCTTCCCCTCACTCAAGAAGTAGTGGTGGGGAACATGATTTACCCCCCCCCCCCCCCCCCCAACACATAAATTTGTCAGAGGGACCCTTCAAGAAGTTGACCGAAGGCCCCGAGGTGCCCCAGCCAGTCTGATGGGCCCCTCTAAGGCCGACAATAGGCCCCCAGTCGGCCTGAGGGGGCCCTCGGTAGGCCGGAGGGGCCTTCGGTAGGCATGAGGGGCCCTCGGTAGGCTTGAGTGGGCCCTTGGAGGGCCTGAGGGGCCCTCGGTAGGCCTGATGGGACCCTCGGTATGGCCTGATGGGGCCCTCGGTAGGCCTGAGGGGGCCTTCTGTAGGCATGAGGGGCCCTCGGTAGGCCTGCGGGGCCCTTGGTGAGCCTGAGGGCCCTCAGTAGGCCTGGTGGGACCCTCTGTATGGCCTGATGGGGCCCTTGGTAGGCCTGAGGGGGCCCTCGGTAGGTTGGAGGGGCCTTCGGTAGGCATGAGGGGCCCTCGGTAGGCCTGAGGGGGCCCTTGGTGGGCCTGAGGGGTCCTCGGTAGGCCTGATGGGACCCTCGGTATGGCCTGATGGGGCCCTCGGTAGGCCTGAGGGGCCTTCGGTAGGCATGATAGGCCCTCGGTAGGCCTGCGGGGCCCTCGGTAGGCCTGATGGGACCCTCGGTATGGCCTGATGGGGCCCTTGGTAGGCCCGAGGGGTCCCTCGGTAGGCCTGAGGGGCCCTCAGAAGGCCTGATACTTCAACATGGGCCTGTCCGACGTTTTTTTGCGACTATTTAGGGGCCCTGCAAAATGTAGTGGCTTAAATCCGAGGAGATACCATTTCTCGCCATTTTTTAGGGGGGGTTGACCATGAGAGGGGGCCGCTTTGATCGAGGGGGCCCCTGGGTTTGTCCCCCCTCCCCCATCCGAAAATACCACCCACCGGCCACCGCCACGGATACCACCTCCATAACCGCTCTATCCGAACGCGTGCGATTTGTGGGCTGTGATTGAGACCGTCTGGTGAGGAATATAAGGCGGGAAAAGCTACCGCCGGGTGATAAAAAAAATACCTTGTTCTATCTTCTATCCATAGCATAGAAGATAGAACAAGGTATATATATATACCTTACAATATCGCAGGTGGTCATGAATCCACCTGCGAAGTCATTTAGTACCTAAATATTTTTTCCCTAAAAAGCATTGCAAAATCTCCATGTTAAAGCAATGACCGAGATTCCTTGGAGCCAACCACACTGGAGGATCCCGGCGATCGGTTGCACGTGCGCTGGGAAGTCACGTGACTGAATCCTTACGCCCCTACCTCTATTAAAGTACCTTGACCTCAAAGTACCTCAGGATACTCTCCTGACCATCATACCTTTTGACCTATACCGCACTGGCCTGTTGACCTGATCCGTACTCTAACCTATTGACCTATACCGCACTCACCTGGCCTTCCGGGGCCTTCCGTAGAGGTCGAACTGGGCGTGTGAATTATCTCCTGTTCTGCTGGCCTGCTCTTGGTCATGAGAATGCCGAAGGTTCTCACGGGGGGCATACCTGTGCGGATAGTCGAACGTGTAGGTTAGATAGAATGCTGAATGGTCTCACGTGGAGCATACCTGTGCAGATAGTTGAACGTGTAGGTTAGATAGAATGCTGAATGGTCTCACGTGGAGCATACCTGAGCGGATAGTCGAACGTGTAGGTTAGATAGAATGCTGAATGGTCTCACGTGGGGCATACCTGTGTGGATAGTCGAACGTGTAGGTTAGATAGAATGCTGAATGGTCTCACGTGGGGCATACCTGTGCAGATAGTCGAACGTGTAGGTTAGATAGAATGCTGAAGGTTCTCACGTGGGGCATACCTGTGCGGATAGTCGAACGTGTAGGTTAGATAGAATGCGGAAGGTTCTCACGTGGGGCATACCTGTGCGGATAGTCAAACGTGTAGGTTAGATAGAATGCTGAATGGTCTCACGAGGAGCATACCTGTGCGGATAGTCAAACGTGTAGGTTAGCTAGAATGTTGAATGGTCTCACGAGGAGCATACCTGTGCGGATAGTCAAACGTGTAGGTTAGATAGAATGCGGAAGGTTCTCACTTGGGGCATACCTGAGCGGATAGTCGAACGTGTAGGTTAGATATAATGCTGAAGGGTCTCACGTGGGGCATACCTGAGCGGATAGTCGAACGTGTAGGTTAGATATAATGCTGAATGGTCTCACGTGGGGCATACCTGTGCGGATAGTCGAACGTGTAGGTTAGATAGAATGCTGAAGGGTCTCACGTGGGGCATACCTGTGCGGATAGTCGAACGTGTAGGTTAGATAGAATGCTGAATGGTCTCACGAGGAGCATACCTGTGCGGATAGTCGAACGTGTAGGTTAGATAGAATGCTGAATGGTCTCACGTGGGGCATACCTGAGCGGATAGTCGAACGTGTAGGTTAGATAGAATGCTGAATGGTCTCACGTGGGGCATATCTGTGCGGATAGTCGAACGTGTAGGCTAGATAGAATGATGAATGGTCTCACGTGGCGCATACCTGTGCGGATAGTCGAACGTGTAGGTTAGATAGAATGCTGAATGGTCTCACGTGGGGCATATCTGTGCGGATAGTCGAACGTGTAGGTTAGATAGAATGCTGAATGGTCTCACGGGGGCATACCTGTGCGGATAGTCGAACGTGTAGGTTAGATAGAATGCTGAATGGTCTCACGAGGAGCATATCTGTGCGGATAGTCGAACGTGTAGGTTAGATATAATGCTGAATGGTCTCACGTGGGGCATACCTGTGCGGATAGTCGAACGTGTAGGTTAGATAGAATGCTTAATGGTCTCACCAGGGGCATACCTGTGCAGATAGTAGAACGTGTAGGTTAGATAGAATGCTGAATGGTCTCACGTGGGGCATATCTGTGCGGATAGTCGAACGTGTAGGTTAGATAGAATGCTGAATGGTCTCACGTGGGGCATACCTGTGCGGATAGTCAAACGTGTAGGTTAGATAGAATGCTGAATGGTCTCACGTGGGGCATACCTGTGCGGATAGTCGAACGTGTAGGTTAGATAGAATGCTGAATGGTCTCACGTGGGGCATATCTGTGCGGATAGTCAAACGTGTAGGTTAGATAGAATGCTGAATGGTCTCACGTGGGGCATACCTGTGCGGATAGTCGAACGTGTAGGTTAGATAGAATGCTGAATGGTCTCACGTGGGGCATACCTGAGCGGATAGTCGAACGTGTAGGTTAGATAGAATGCTGAATGGTCTCACGTGGGGCATACCTGTGCGGATAGTCGAACGTGTAGGTTAGATAGAATGCTGAATGGTCTCACGTGGGGCATATCTGTGCGGATAGTCGAACGTGTAGGTTAGATAGAATGCTGAACGGTCTCACATGGGGCGTACCTGTGCGGATAGTCGAACGTGTAGGTTAGATAGAATGCTGAATGGTCTCACGTGGGGCATATCTGTGCGGATAGTCGAACGTGTGGGTTAGATAGAATGCTGAAGGTTCTCACGTGGGGCATACCTGTGCGGATAGTCAAACGTGTAGGTTAGATAGAATGCTGAATGGTCTCACGAGGAGCATACCTGTGCGGATAGTCAAACGTGTAGGTTAGATAGAATGCTGAATGGTCTCACGGGGGGCATACCTGTGCAGATAGTCGAACGTGTAGGTTAGATATAATGCTGAATGGTCTCACGTGGAGCATATCTGTGCGGATAGTCAAACGTGTAGGTTAGATAGAATGCTGAATGGTCTCACGTGGGGCATACCTGTGCGGATAGTCAAACGTGTAGGTAAGATAGAATGCTGAATGGTCTCACGTGGGGCATACCTGTGCGGATAGTCGAACGTGTAGGTTAGATAGAATGCTGAATGGTCTCACGTGGGGGATACCTGTGCGGATAGTCGAACGTGTAGGTTAGATAGAATGCTGAAGGTTCTCAAGGGGGGCATACCTGTGCGGATAGTCGAACGTGTCGCTTAGATGCACGTGTTCAGACAATTACGGAAATGTGAACGGATAAATTGGCTTATGGGCTTTTAGTTTGCAAATATTAAAAAAACACTTATGTTCTGATAAATAAACATATCGCTTTTCGCGTCATATCGCTTCAGCACACATTATTAAGCGTAAACATATTTTTTTAGTAACCTGAAACATATAAACAGTCTTTTAAAAGCGTTGTCTTACCTTACGCGTTAAGCGTTGCCTAAGCGTTGCCTAAGCGTTGCCTAAGCGTCGCAACCATCTATTTCGACCTCTCCTGAAATATTGTTAATATACCGGTTGTATGATAACAACATTCATCGCTATGTATTTAAGTCCGTATGAATATCTTACCTGAAGTAAGGGTCGTTTTTATCTTCACTGGGCAGATAGCGTTCGTAAGGATCTTGTTCAGTCGCAGTATTCTGCCGACCCTGCTGGCGGTCATAACCAGCATAGTGAGGTTGGTACACCGCCCGGCGCCGTGACCCCTCCGGCTGCAGGTCACCAGACGTCATCGAATCACCAGAGGTCACCGGATCACCAGGGGTCACGAGGTCATCCGAGGTCACGAGGTCATCCGAGGTCACCGGGTCATCGGAAGTCACCGGGTCAGCCGAGGTCACGAGGTCATCCGAGGTGACCGGGTCATCGGAAGTCACGGTGGAATCCGAGATCATTCCGCCACCGGACTTCCCAGGGAGAGTGGCAGAGGCCTGACTGCCTTCAACTTCTGAAGTCTTTGTCTCGGCTTGGTTAGAAGAATCTTTCAGAGACCGCACCGAACCTCCATTTTGCTCCATTTGCTTCGTCTCCGCCGATCCAGTTCCCGCCAAGAAGCCGTCAGAGGTCACGTGACCATCAGCGCGTGGATTCTGAGACCGTTTGCTGATATGGTGAACAGGACTCATGGGTACGAAGCCAGTATGAATCACTCCAGGAGAAAACGTCAACTTCTGCTCTGCCCCTTCCTCTGGGTGCACCTCGGTCTTAACTCCGCCCAGCACCGTCTGACCTTGACCTGGCTTCTGCGGCGCAGTGTGCGCATGCGCAAACGACAGTGGCCCAACATACACCGTCTCCTGTGTTTCTTCCGCAATGCCGGGAAGACCTCCATCGCGAGATGGAAGATGGGTAAGGCGCACAAAGAAAGAACTAGGCGGGAATATAGTCATTGCTTGGGGAATCCCCGCAGTCGCTCTGGAAATTCCCACGACAGTAGTGGGAGTTTCCTTCTTCTGAGGAAGGAGTCCTTTGGTCGGAAGAGGAATCCCTTCGTAGTGACGGTGAATCACAGGATGAATACTGCGCAACTCTTCCGTAACGACGACAACCTTGTCAGGGCGTCCCAGGTCACGTTTTTGACGCTCCGGGGTATGCTCCGTATTTCCCTTGTGGGACTCCCGGTTGCCTTGGTAACCACCGCGTTCGTTGTCATGGTTGCCAGAGTAACCGCTTTGTTCGTTTTCACGGTTTCCATAGTAACCGCTGTGCTCATAATCACCGTTGCCATGACGACCGCTGCGCTTGATATCCCGGTTTCCATAGTAACCACTGCGTTCGTTGCTTAACTCTTGTTTCGGCTGTTGGTGGTGGTCCCTCTGGTGCCCGTCGTACTCATCGCTCCCGTCGTACCCACGGTACATGGCTGACTCCTCGTACCGACTGGGGGACGGAGTACTCTCTTTGCGATCCGGGTGCCGGGTACCGCCCTGGCTGCGACTGTACTGGCCGTAACGGTCTGTTTCGCCCTCCACGGCGCGGTACGCCTCCTCCTCCTGCGCAGCTTCTTTGTACGGGTTGAAAGCAGCGTACCCACCCCTACGGCCCTCCTTTCCTTCGTAGTCTCTGCCTCTGTAGTCTCCGTTATGATAGTCCTCTCCTCTATATCCATCTCCTCTATATCCTCCTATGGAGTCATCTTCCCTGTAGCCTTCTCCTCTGGAGCCATCTCCTCTGTAGTCCTCCCCTCTGTAGTCTCCCCCTCTGTAGTCTCCCCCTCTGTAGTCTTCACCGCCATTGACCTTGCCTTGGTCGTCGCCCTGGTGTCTGTAGTCTCGTCCCAGGTCGGCCTCCTGTCCACCATAGGGCTGCTGGTTCTCGTAGGCTTTATCATCCCGATATTCACTGTCGCCCCGAAGACTATCGTCTAAGCTATTGTGCCTGTAGTCGCTTTCGTGGTCTGGCTGAAGAGGCGCAGGACGCTCCCCGGGGTGGGGACGAGGGTCCGGTTGTCTCGAAGGTGCCTCGTAAACCGGCTTGTAGGACGGTGTCGTTTCCGCCCCTTTTGACCCTGATCCCCCTGACGAGGGGCTGAACTCAAGTCGGCTATGTTGGTCTGCTCCGTCGAAGGCATGAGCTGAAGCGCCATGGATCTTAGCCATCAGACTTCGGTGCATCTCATCTCCCATGAAGCCACTGTCACTGCTATCATCGCGGCTTTGGCTGGAATCAGAATCCCGGGTAAAGGCGGCGCCACCGTCGCTGTTAAAGGTGGCTCTACGATCGTCTTTATAGGTGACGCCACCGTCGCCGTCCCTCGCCAGTTTTGAGTCGCGCGCTCGAGGCCGGATGGTCTCCCGTGGCAGACTGAAGCTCGTGATGTCCGACTTGGTTCCTCGTTCCTGGATGGCAGCTGGACCATGGTGTTGTGGGTAGTGGAAGGAGGACGAGCTTCTCTCGGTCGGACGCAGGTTGTCCTCGTTGATGTCCCTGGGCTCGTTGAAATAGCCGCGAGTAGTGCGTTCAGCAACGCTGTGAACATAACATGTGTTTGCTGAAAGAGTAATCTTAAACTAATACTGTTCACGAAGAAACATCAAAACCAGTGTAGTATCAATAATAAGTCTACGCAATGACAATGCAAATGTGGAAAATGTTGAACGCACCATAATAGAGCTCCAAAATGTAGAAAAATAATCACACATTTATATAAATTGCAACAACCTCGCAACATTGCTTGTTTGTTTACTAGGGACGTCACACAATTAGAATTGCTGCTTTAGGTACACACCTATGTCTGGTTCTCAAGATCGCGCTTTCCATCGCTTAATTATCACAGGATGTGTATGATCCAGTAACCCACAAACCTCTGCGAGTCATCATCTTTACCGGGGTAGCTCCTCAGGAACTCCTCACCACTAACCTCTGCGAGTCATCATCTTCACCGGGGTAGCTCCTCAGGAACTCCTCACCACTAACCTCTGCGAGTCATCATCTTCACCGGGGTAGCTCCTCAGGAACTCCTCACCACTAACCTCTGCGAGTCATCATCTTCACCGGGGTAGTTCCTCAGGAACTCCTCACCACTAACCTCTGCGAGTCATCATCTTCACCGGGGTAGCTCCTCAGGAACTCCTCACCACTAACCTCTGCGAGTCATCATCTTCACCGGGGTAGCTCCTCAGGAACTCCTCACCACTAACCTCTGCGAGTCATCATCTTCACCGGGGTAGCTCCTCAGGAACTCCTCACCACTAACCTCTGCGAGTCATCATCTTCACCGGGGTAGCTCCTCAGGAACTCCTGACCACTAACCTCTGCGAGTCATCATCTTCACCGGGGTATCTCCTCAGGAACTCCTCACCACTAACCTCTGCGAGTCATCATCTTCACCGGGGTAGCTCCTCAGGAACTCCTCACCACTAACCTCTGCGAGTCATCATCTTTACCGGGGTAGCTCCTCAGGAACTCCTGACCACAAACCTCTGCGAGTCATCATCTTCACCGGGGTAGCTCCTCAGGAACTCCTCACCACTAACCTCTGCGAGTCATCATCTTCACCGGGGTAGCTCCTCAGGAACTCCTCAAAGGTTTCATCCCCTCCTGGGTACAGGTCGTGCCGTCTGGACTCATGTGAGATGATGCCACTGCCCTTGGCCGGGTCACCTGCTGTTGCCTGGGGCAGACGGGTCACAATGGAATCAGGTATGACGCCATGGTAAACACGTGATTACGCAGGGGGCGGGTTGGTAAATAAAGACTGAGTTGCCGACGATGTCCCTGGCATCAGAAACTGCCAGGATGGCACTAGGGAATAGCACCAGAAACTGCCAGGATGGCACTAGGGAATAACACCAGAAACTGCCAGAATGGCACTAGGGAATAGCACCAGAAACTGTCAGGATGGCACTAGAGAATAGCATCAGAAACTGCCAGGATGGCACCAGGGAATAACACCAGGAACTGCCAGGATGGCACTAGGGAATAGCACCAGAAACTGCCAGGATGGCACTAGGAAATAGCACCAGAAACTGTCAGAATGGCACTAGGGAATATCACCAGAAACTGCCAGGATGGCACCAGGGAATAGCACCAGACTTTCAGCGCATGCGCTATGAATAGGATAAAAATATCGTGCTTACTGAGATAATAAGAAGTTTGTCGAGAACTTGACCGCATGGTGATGTGACATTTCCTTGAAATAATAGGAAATTCACGCATATATGATCATTTCCTGTGGGCTCCCCCCCCCCCCCCTGTGGCGGAGCCCACAGGAGCAGGAGCCAGGAGGACGCATAAGATGAAACTGTTATAAGCCCATGGAGGATGCATATTATTTAAACAACAATGCAGCTTTAGTTATTTGACAAGGCCAACGAAACGTTTTCTCCCCAGTGGCTACTTAGCAAACTGTCTGAAATGCCGTTTGCGCCAAAATCACCAGAGACTCATTTACATGATGCGCATGATGCATGATGCTACAAGGATGCTCAGTTTCGATGATGCAACTGAGCATCCTTTCTTACAAGAGATGCTCACAGTTCTGCAATTTTTATTACTCAAATTTCGACGTGTCTAGTTTTCAGTTTATTTATTTATTGATTTATTTAAGCTTCGTTACAACGTCCACATAGTGGCTGTTATGTTGTAGAGTCAGTTGTACATAGGTCACCGCGCTAATAAAATGCAATTTAGACGAGTACATACATCACACCTTACATGCCCTCCTAAAACTAAAAGCAAGGCGACTATTATGAAGATTAAAAAAAACGCAAATGGGCGACGGTAAAAATACATAGTGACAAAATTCTGCAATGAAGATAAACGACAAGAATGGCTATACAAACGTCACACATAGTGTAATGAGGTCATACAATCAATTAAAGCTGCACAGTGTCTAGGACCCCCCTCTGACGTTCCTCCCACACATTCTAGCAGTTGGTGCCTCACGCACGGCTGGTGTCGCTCCGTTCCAACTAGCAACAGCGCGGTACATGAAGAAGCGTCGAGCGCGTTCGGTGCGTACTTTAGGAAGATGCAGCTGACCAGCTTCGACGGCCCGGGTGCTGCGTGCTGAAACCTCTGCTCGGGACTCCACTAAAGCCTTTAAATTTGCTGAATATGTTTCCTCATTTAGAATCTTATGAATGGTCACAATATCCTTCTCCAAAATGAGTTTTTCCAGTCTCTGCCAATTGAGCTCCTCAAAAAGAGGTGTGACATGCTCGTTACGCTTTGAGGAGGTAACAATTTGAGCCGCATGGTTCAGCACTTTTTGGACACGTTTCCGCTGGACATCTCGACATCCACCCCAAACGGTAAGGCAGTACATGGTGTGTGGGAAGACCAATGTCTCGACAATGAGCTTCTTAACTGCGGTGGGTAACTTATTAGCAAACTTAGCGAGGCCGGCTAAAGTAGCGTAAGATTTTCTAATCACCGTCGAGATGTGGTCATCCCACCTTAACTCGGGATCAAGTGTTACGCCCAACACCTTCATCTTTGTGGTCAGCTGCACCTGTGCACCAGCGAAGTTCACAGTGATGTCGCCTGCACTTGCTTGCTTTGGCATACCAAAAATCATCATCTCAGTTTTGGCCGGATTTACCTTTAGACTGTTCTGGTCGTACCAGATCTGAACGGTGGAAAGCATGTTCTCTATTTTAAGTTTATGATTATCTAGATCATTTTTGTCCGCACTGTTCAGAAATTGAGAATCGTCAGCATACATTACGATTTTATCGCAAGCCAAGTGGGAGGCAACATCATTTGTGAACAACAAAAACAAGACTGGGCCCAGTGTGCTGCCCTGAATCACCCCGCGTGAAACAGGGAGGTGTCGGGAGCCGCCTTTAACGAGCTGTTTCCTATCACTTAACCAGTCGGAAAACCAGTGGCTGTCCACCCCGTACCAGCCAAGCTTTTCCAGGAGCCTGCAATGCTCGACGCTGTCAAAGGCCTTGGACGTGTCGGCCGCGATGTTTGATACTACTCTCCCCTTGTCGATTTCCGAAATTATAAATTGGACAGCGTCGAGCATAACAGACTCCGTGGAATGACCCCTGCGAAATCCGTGCTGCTCCGGACAGATGACGACATGCGAGGTGAGATAATCTACCAACTGATAACATACCACCCGCTCCGCTAGTTTGGACACCGTTGGCAGAACAGACACGGGCCGGAAACAGTTGACATCGGTGGCATCACCCGACTTGAAAAGGGGCGTTACCATAGCTTCCTTCCAGTCATCCGGCAATTTCCCGGTCCGGATAGTTCCATTCACTATATGTAAAAGATGGGGCCCGGTCACTGGAAATGTGTGCCCACTGTAATGCCGTCAGCACCCGCTGCCGTCAGTTGTTGTATCCGCTGTTTTAGGCAATATTGTATTCTTACCTGGTCTCCGGCAGTGATGTCGATATCGTCAGCTGATGTAGTGACGTCACCAGGCGGCGGCAGCTGATTGGTCCAACTCGACAGCGAGGTGCTTGATGATTGGCGTTCCGGGAGTAAGACGCTCGCTGATTGGTCGAGTTTCAAAGCGGCAAGCACCAGTGGCAGCAGAAAGAACTTCTGAAACAATCACAGTTTCAAGATGCATCACTTATTTTATAGTCAATAATGAACAGATACTTGGAAAAACAACGGCGGTATTGCGCAAAAAGGAACGATAATGCGTTTTATTTTCATCGCGGTCGCCGAAAGGTTAAGTTGGCGTGCTTACCAGCAAAACATGTTCGGGAAGTTCCGTCGTTTTTAAGCAACCGCTTACCCATGTTCCCTAGCCTGTTTATATAATCAGCCTCAGAGTCGGGAAAATATAATTGCTGGCGCAAAAAAAAACGCGGTGACTAGTATAGTGACAGGAGGCGGAGACTAATGTTAATTTGTAGTTAGGTTATCAAGGTGTATGTAAGTCATAATATCCTGCAAAGTCAGAACTAGGACAGCAAGGTGTAAGCACCGTTGTGACAATGTTTGTATACATACACGTGTATGTGTCCATGTTCTTTATTAGAGGAAATTACATCTTTATTTTATTTTATGACCTTCATCAGCAGCTGCTTTAAACACGACGAGGTGTGAACTGTCACGTAACAAATTTTAACAGGCAAAAGATAAGCTTTGCCAAGAGCTTAAAAGACAAACCTTAGAAACACTTACAATTTTAAATGATGTAACTTTTCTTATTCACTAAAGTGTAACATCACATTTCAAAATAAATATCGTACACAGTTGAATACCTATAACCTATGCATTACGAGTATAGCGTTAAGTTTATTCCATATATGATAGGTACATTTTTGATCTTACCATACACAGTCCTCCCAGACAGCAGTAACTCTATGCAACGGGGTCTCACTCTGTATGCTCATAGGGACTAGTATACTGTTATCTCCGGTTGCATAATCACCTTAACCGTCGCCCAAGCGCCAACTCACCTTCATTCTCTGTCCCTGCATCTCAGCACATACCACGTGCCACGTGCTCCAATCACAAAACACCACCAAAGCTCTGCCTCCGCCGTTCTTCGGTGCCTTCGAGGTCAAAATTTACCCGCCCGGGGCTATGTTCCCCTCGCAGGTCAAAGGTCAAGCACTGTCTGCGGCAACTTCGCGTCGGCTTCCTTTGATCCTCCCTGTCGGCTCCTTTGATCTGCCCTGTCGGCTCCTTTGATCCTCCCTGTCGGCTCCTTTGATCCTCACTGTCGGCTCCTTTGATCCTCCCTGTCGGCTCCTTTGATCTGCCCTGTCGGCTCGTTTGATCCTCCCTGTCGGCTTCCTTTGATCCTCCCTGTCGGCTCGTTTGATCGGACTGTGCCGAACCTGCAGTGAGCGGCGGTTTTAAACCCAGCCTGGCTCGGCGTGCGATGTCGCCAGGCACGACCTGACGTCACGCTGCCGCCGTGTCGCGGGACATTTCTCTGCGCTTCGAGGAGAGATAGTGTCGGTCAGGTCACGACTCAGAGAGCACACGGGGGTGACCGGTGGTGACACGGAGGTGTCAGTGTGGTGACACGGTGGTGTCAGAGTGAAGACCGGTGTAAGCAGTTAGAAGCATGGTGTCAGAAATCCTGGTTTGGTGGAAGTTGATGGTTGTTGTGAGGCAACAGGTGGCAGTCTTTCTACCAGGGCGGATACAGAACGCAAGAAGTTGATGTGGGTGCCAAATCCCAAAAGTATCACAATTTTACAAACCCATCAGATTTCTATTATGTTAACGTCTGATTTAAACTTACCTTGAACCGGGCCGTGGAGGTGCTCGGCGCCACATTCGCCGTGTCGGGAGGGGGGGGGGGGGGGGGGGTGGAGTGTGAATATCCCATCGAACTCGGCTCCTATCGGGAGCGGGCGAAAACACAAAATACGGTTCGACAGCTCGTCCAATATCGAAAGTGTTTGCCATTGTTTGGCTCAGGTCGATATTCAGGTCACCAGAGTTCATGAAACGTCACTTGTTTTTAATAGTCCGTCGCCCATGGTTACTTTACCCCCATACACCCAGCCCACCAATATATCAGGAACAAACGGAAAAAGCAATCCAATACTCTTTTAAAATGCGATCACCGAGTTGTCCTCAAATTTTAACCCAGGTCAACTGTTTAGGCTCCAGAGGTCACAAAAGGTGAAAGGTTGCTTTTGGTAAAACTTTTTTCGTTAATAACTTGCAGCGTTCACAAAATGTCTATGACCAGATTTGATGTATGACATGACCACAAACGTCTCCTTGGGAATTCAGCCAAATTTATGTTCATCATTATCACGAGCGAGCGTCAAGCGCTCGCTCGTCCTTCCGTGGTGTAAGGGAAACATCTGAATACCAGTAAGGCACCGTAGTTGGCGATGAACGAGCGAGCGCGATTGAAATGTATGGTGAATTTCATCTCGATCGGGTAAGTAGTTTCTGGGATACACAAAATGGTGAGCACGTGCGCACGTCCAGAGGCACCCCACCCCTGACTTATGGAAAGACGGCAACTGAGAGGTCCCTAACCACGCACGAAATTGGAACACAATCGGCACAGCCATTCCTGAGATATAGAATAGGGGTGAGCACGTGCGCACGTACAGAGGCACCCCATCCCTGACTTGTGTGAAACTGGCGACTGAGAGACAGACTTGTCAATTATTCAATGTGAATCGACTACTTTTGATTGAATCATTCTTATTTCAAATGAATGACTCATGAATCGATTCACCTCATGTGCAAACCTGTTGTGAGTCACTGATTGAATCATTCATACAGAGAAAATAGGCTGATTGAATCATTCATTGCTCAAAGAATCATTCTTTTTTGGTCGAACAGCATAAACTGTCCACAAAATATGCCAGCGGCCCAGCATTCATCTGTGCCCTGTGGACAAACCAGGCACTTAATGGCCAATTATATGAGCTCTGTGTCCTGAGCTGTAGCCTGTAATTCATCTATGCGTAAAGAAAGCGAGGCTTTGTGTCCAACTCCAGTGGGCACAAAGCCACTGTTCAATCAGCCCTAACTAGGTGAATACCTTGGAACTGGTAGGGTTAGGGGTAGGCACCTAAATACTTAGAAAAGGTAACTAACTCATACTTCGGTTCATAAACCACACAGTACACGCACACCTTTTTAACACGAAAAACTATCAAAAGGTACCCACCTTTTCCTAATTTCTAGGCTATACCATATCAAAAACTAAATCATAAACACACATTTGCATGACCTCCGCATGTCCCAAATATCACTGTCGCAACGGCGTCGCTTTATTCCACATCATGCTTTATAAAAAAAAACTAATGCAAAATCAAAATAAATGTTCTATTCGCTTAAAAAAAGTGAAACGTAAAGTCATTAATGCTTTTGGAACTTGGAATTTGCAATTATAATAAATATTATAAATATCATTTTATAATCAAAATAAACAACACGCGTGTCCAATTGGCTCACATTCACATTCACATTTGGAAATACATTCGCGGACTATTTGGATTGGCTTCAAAATTGGTACACAGATAGATCACGACCTAGTGATCATTCTGGTAAAATCTTAGAGTCGCACATTGCAAATCAAAGGAGTTAGAGCAGGTCATATGTTTAAGGTCAAACAGCAGACTATTCTGATGTGGATGAAAATTGGCACACAGGTAGAGCATGACCTCCCTATCACGCTCATAAAATCTTAGTCGCACATTCAAAATCAAAGGAGTTAGACAAAGGAGTCGACACTTCCCTTTAATGTTGAGTGATTGAATCAAGATTGAATCATTCATTATGGTAATGTTGAGTGATTGAATCATGATTGAATCATTGATTATGGTAATGTTGAGTGATTGAATCATGATTGAATCATTAATTATGGTCCGTGAATCACTGTGAATCGACTCATGACAAATATGAATCATTGACAAGTCTGCTGAGAGATCCCTCACCACACACCAAATTAGAAAACAATCCGGTCAGCCGTTCCTGAGATATATAATAGGGGTGTGCACGTGCGCACGTACCCCCCTGACTTGTGAGAACCTAGCGGCTGAGGGGTACCTAACTACACATCAAATTTGCACATAATCTGCCCAACCGTTGCGAAGTTTTTGCCAGGCAACACTTTTCAACACCTCTCACGCAGCACGCGCCACGCGCAGTGGTCACAGAATCACAGACCATAATTAATGACTACCACTGCGCGTGGCGCGTGCTGCGTGAGAGGTGTTGAAAAGTGTTGCCTGGCAAAAACTTCGCAACGGTTGGGCAGATTATGTGCAAATTTGATGTGTAGTTAGGTACCCCTCAGTCGCTAGGCTCTCACAAGTCAGGGGGTACGTGCGCACGTGCACACCCCTATTATATATCTCAGGAACGGCTGACCGGATTGTATTCTAATTTGGTGTGTGGTGAGGGATCTCTCAGCAGACTTGTCAATGATTCATATTTGTCATGAGTCGATTCACAGTGATTCACGGACCATAATTAATTATTGTGGTCCACTGCGTCACCCACATGAGTCGCAACTGGCCTCAAACAGGTTATGTTGGATAGGGTTACTCAGCAAATAAACCCGCTTGTCAATCGGACGTGCGGTTGCAGATATATTAGCTTCTCAAAAGCGTCACCACTGGCCGGGCCGGGCCGCTCATATTCATATTTTTCCCGTACTCTACGGAAAGAAGAGCGAGCGAGCGAGCGCAGCGCTCTGACCCGGCCAGTGGCGACGCTATTCAGAAGCTAATATCTCTGCAACCGCACGATTGGCAAGCGGGCTTCTTTGCTGAGCAGCCCCATCCAACTTACCCTGTTTGAGACCAGTGCCGACTCACGTGGGTGACTACCAGACATGTGCATGGATCCCAGGGATGGATCTATGATCCCATTGGATCCCACGACAAAAATGCAATGTTTGATCCATGATCCGGTTGATCCCACGGCAAAATACAAGGTTGGATCTATGATCCCATTGGATCCCACGGCAAAAAAACACAATGTTTGATCTATGATCTTTGGATCCCCACGGCAAAACAAAAATTGGTTTGTTCTGTGATCCCGGTGGATCCCACAACATAATTCAAGCATGTTTTAAGGGATACCATTGGATCCCATCCCCATGGTAAAACCACAATGCATTCATGGCTCATGAGCCAACATTGATTACAATCTTGGATCACATCTGACATCAGTCTCTCAAAAGTTATCCTCCTTAATTAATAATAGTATAACCTCCCACAAGATACTATGTTCACAGTAAATACCTATAATACTATTAACATTAATCTATTCGATTACTAGCTGTAGCCAGTACCTAATTGTCAGAATATACAGCCCTGAAAAAATCAACATCATATTTCAATCAACAAGGATTTCCTACCTCAACCTGCGTGGCGTAATGGTCTGACTCTGCAGATGGATATTTACAGATCACAACAGTCAACAAGGCGGTTACTTGTTAAATCTATTGTTAAAGTTACTGATACTGGTCAATCGTGATGGTGACGAATGACGATCACATCTCACGTGAACATTTGTGTATCAACATATTTCGTAAATGGAATTTATAAAATGACGCATATTTCGCCAATGGTTGGCAGTCCGCCGCTGCAATGATAACAGATGGGTCTGCGTCATGTCTGCAGGGGTCGAGCTGTAGTCTGGGGCGCATGGGAGCGGTGACACTTGGGTTGTCGGGTGAGGTTGCAGGACGCAAGATATGACACTGGGGGTACTGGGGTTGGGGGTATGTGTGGGGGGGTGTTGGGGGATTGTTGTTTGAGTGTGTGTCGTGGTGTGTGTAGTGTGTCGTGTGTGTTGTGTAGTGTGTGTGTGTGTGTGTCCGTGTGTGTGTGTGTGTCGTGTGTGTCGGTGTGTGTGTGTGTGTGTGTGTGTGTGTGTGTGTGTGTGTGTCGTGTGTGTGTGTGTGTGTCGCTGTGTGTGTGTGTGTGTGTGTGAGTGTGTGAGTGTCGTGTGTGTGTGTGTGTGGTGTGTGTGTGTGGGTGTGTGTGAGTGTGTGTCGTGTGTGTGTGTGTGTGTCGTGTGTGTGTGTGTGTGTAGTCGTGAGTGTGTGTGTGTGTCGAGTGTGTGTCGTGTGTGTGTGTGTGTGTGTGTCGTGTGTGTGTGTGTGTGTGTGTAGTGTGTCGTGGTGTGTGAGTGTGTGTGTGGTGTGTGTGTGTGGTGTTGTGTGTGTGTGTGTCGTGTGTGGTGTGTGTGTCGTGTGTGTGTGTGTGTGTGTGCTGTAGTGTGTGTCGTGTTGTGTGTGCTGTGTGTGTGTGTGTGTGTGTGTGACGTGTGTCGTGTGTGTGTGGTGTGATGTGTGTGTGTGTGCTCAGTGTGTGTCGTGTGTGTGTGTGTTGTGTGTGTGTGTGTGATGTGTGTGTGTGTCGTGTGTGGTGTCGTCGTGAGTAGTCGTGTGTGTAGTGTGTGTGTGTGTGTGTGTGTGTGTGTGTGTGTAGTGTGTGGTGTGTGAGTGTGTGTGTCGTGTGTGTGGTAGTGTTGTGTGTGTGTGTGTGTGTGTCGTGTGTGTGTGTAGTGTGTGTGTGTGTGTGTGTGTGTGTGAGTGTGAGTGTGTGTGTGTGTGAGTGTGTGTGTGGATGAGTGTGTGAGTGTCGTGTGTGTGTGTGTGTGTGTCGTGTGTGTGTGTGTGAGTGTGTGTGTGTGTGTGTGAATATATAT